>CM075008.1:1459103-1489103 GCA_037576675.1 Pangasius sanitwongsei | reverse complement strand
GAAATGAGGTGAGATGAGATGGCGCAGGCGGATAAGGGTAATTGATGATTGTTTCAGCATCGAGAGGATGGAAAAAAAGACCTCAGAGAGGAAGCGGAAGAGAAAAAAATGGGGAGGAGCAAGAGGAGGAGGAGGAGAGGGTCAGAAAACGAGAGAGGAATGAAAGAAAAGCTTTGTGGCCGTCGTCCTCCTCCGCCGAGTCCAGCTATAGGCTTTACATCGGGGCTCGGCTTCAAAGTCCAGAAAAACAAATATGCAGGACCTTTAGATTAAAATGTCAGCGTGCAGCAGGCATTGATTTCCTCCTGAGCTCAGAGTGAGGAGACGTGCGGCGCCCGGCGCCATATAGAACCCTTTTTAACGCTGTTATTATATAAATCCGAGATCCGAGAGGATGAAATTCTCAAAGCATTCGCTGATACTGTGAATAAAACACAAGCTGCTTTTGGAAACAAATGTCAACATGTGGAGAAAAAGATGTGATAAACAGAACCACTCTTCATTTATCAGCGAGGCGTCCAGGTAGAACCCATTTAGGATGCTTAGAACCCTCACCTGGCTGAAGAACCCTTTTTTTCTAAAAAAAAAAAAAAGGTTGACAAATAGTGCAATAATGTAACCAGGAAATTCATTACAGCTTTCACAGGAAGTCTGTTTGTTGAAGATATCAGCTGTTCACTGATGGAGACTTGAGTGCAAAACCGTTCATATGAATTGTGGTCCAAAGCCATCTTCATGGTCTTCTTCATGGTCTTCTTCATGGTTTCTTTCAGACGGAGTTCCAAGTAGAACCCATTTAGGAAGCAAATAACCCTTAATTATCCAAATACCCAAATAACCCTTATTAGAACCTTTGTAAGTTAACAACAGAACAAGCAATATATAATTTTATTACTAAATTTTGAATGTTTAATGGTTCATTGGTTGTCCCTTAAAGGTTCTACAGTATACAGAACCTTACAACAGAGCGTTTCCTTATCCTAGACGCTTCTAACTAGAACATTCAACCTTTTTTAATCCGTTTGGAGAAACTCTTAGAGGTTCTACGTAAGTCTCTACAGCAGTGTTTCCCTTTCAGAGAGAGTTCCAAGTAGAACCTGTTTAAGAAGCTAATAAACATTAATTATCCAAATAACCCTTAGTGGAACCCTTGTAAGTTAGCAACAGATCCAGCAATATATAAATTTCACACTCTAAGCGTTATTTGGTTGTCCTTCTGAGGGAACCATTATAGGTTCTGTGTAGTACCTTATAACAGAGCATTTCCTTATCAGAAAGAACTCGGGTTAGAACCCTATTAACGTGCTTAAGAACCCCCAACATTCTGAAGAACTTTTTTTCTCAGAGTGTCTAAATGGTACAGGGTTGTTTTAGCTACGAGATTCATAAAGGTCCTATACAAAACTCTGCAGCAGTGTGTCCATTTCAGAGAACGTTCCAAGTAGAACCCCTTCGAAATGTTATTTAGCCGATAACTTTTCACTATCCAAAGAAACCAGTTAATGGAAAATTAGTGGAACCTTTTTTAAGGTGTAATTTAACAGAACAGTGGAGCATAAAGAACTACAGAACTAGTGTAATATAATGCTTACATAATCCTTAAGCGTTCTTTAGTTTTCCCTTTTAAAATTTATGTGTAGAACCATACAACCCTTATCAGAAAAGGCTTCCAAATAGACCCCTATAAAACCCTAAACTGTCCAAAGAACCCTATGAAGAACCCTTTTTCTAAGAGTGTATAAATGGTCCAGAGCTGTTTCTTAAGCTTAATGATTCAATGCACCCTTAAAGAACCATTAAGAACCCTTGAAGAACCAGGTATAACATCTGGCAGGTTCTAGGTATGAAGAAGCAAACAATGGCGAATAGTTTGGAGTATGTCGTGCACCTACCCCATCAATACATACAATCTTAGAACAAAGGGTTCTTCAAGGGTTCTTTAAGGGTCTACTGTATAATTAAGTGTTTATGTTCCATTGTTAACTTGCACTTTAAAAAAAATACAGAAGTATAATTTCCACGCTTGGACATTTTTAAAAGTAATTTGGTTGTACCTCTGAGGGAATCATTATAGGTTCTGCTTAGAACCCTACAATCTAGCATTCGATGATTAATAGCTATTTTAATAGTCAATATGTAGTGAAAATTTTGAAAGTTGCAAGTAAACTTTGGTGCATAGATCAATTACACCAATTTTTCCATACATGTAAATGATTAAACCTGGAGAACGTTTTGTGTGTGTGTGTGTGTGTGTGAGAGAGAGAGAGAGAGAGAGAGAGAGAGACAGACAGACAGAGAGAGAGAGAGAGAGAGTGGGAGACGGTTCTGCAGTAGAAATCCTCTCGGTGTGAAGCGGGATGTCACGAGACTCTGCAGATTGGTGAGATTGCTCTTCTCGGCTCTCCGTCCTGAGCTAATGGAGAGCCTCTCTTTCTGCCTGCACACAAATCCAATTAAAGCAGGAGATTTGGTGTTGATAAATGCCCTCCATCTACACAGCACTGCACCTTCATTTCTAAATATATATTACCGCTCGTCCTGTGGATAGGAGAACCGTGACTCTCCGAGGACTAAAAAAAGAGAGTTTAAATGGCTTGGTGTGATTGGCTGGTTAAGAGGAATGTCTCAGATTGTGTTATGTCTTCAAGTGCGAGCTGTTTGGGAGAGGAACGTCATTCCGAAAGCGGAAATCTGTTTCGTTTTCTATAGCAAAGAATGTTATGAAGTGTGTGTTTGTGCGACTTCCTAAACTGCAAGTCTGTTTTTCATCTTCCTGGTTAAGGTGTGAGGAAGAAATGAGTCCTCGGTGGGAAGCCAGTCCATCAAATGGCACCAACACACTCCTTCGCACCTATGGGTAGTTTACAGTCACTAATCTACCTATGCATGTTTTTGGAAGGAAACCAGAGAACCTTGGAGGAAACCCAGATGAACACGGGGAGAACATGAGAAACTCCACACAGACACTAAGCCGAGCTCAGGATAGAACCAGACAAGCAGGCTAGGCTCGGTGCCAGATGTTTTTGGAAAACTAGCGAAGCTAAAAGAACTAAAACTACAAGACTATTAAAGAAGAACATGTTAAAAGAAGGTGATTAGGACAGAGCTGAAGCAGAAATGAGGAAAAAAACACCAGGGTTCTGTCTTGATGCATGGCTTCTGAAGAACCCCGAATCCCAAAGCAGGTTCTTGTCCACACTGGCAGTAGTACTGCACTATCCAGGAACCAGGTGAGTTCAAAAACATCAAGGGACAAATGCAATCTGCATCTCAGGCTACGTCCACATTAAACTGGATAAACCTGGAGAATGCACCTTTTTCTTTGGTCTTCCGTCCACACTGAGACGCCATTTTGGTCCAGAGGAAACAGAGCTTTTAGAAAACGCTCTCCTAAATGGATAAATTTGAAAACGCTGTTTTCGCATTGTAGGGTGGACTGAGAAAAAGGAGATATTCAAAAACAATGACGTATTTTTAGTCACGTGACACAGTCATGTGACCCATTCAACTCAAAACAAACACGTTATAGTCTTGGGTTCCTCGCAGGAACAACTGCACCTCTTCATCTGTCCATTTAAAAAAAACGCTTTTCCTCGACATTCAAAGAGACGGAAAGTAAATAAACGGCTGACGGAAGTGACGCAGGCCAGTGCTTCTCACGTTTCTACGCATGCGCAGTATAGGGATGTAAGCCTTTTCAGATGTTTCAGCTTGGACAAGCAATTTTGGGAGAGCGTTTTAAAACAAAAACGCAGTTTTCAGATCTATCCGGATTAATGTGGACGTAGCCTCAGTTTCTTTTTATAGTTAAACTTTCTTCCTGAATGGGTTCTACTTGGAACCCTCTCTGAAGGGTGTACGCATTTCTCCAACGGGCTAAGCCCCAGAGCCGTTATTAATTCATCATTAAACCTCGATAACTATACACACCAACTGTGTGTGTTTTAATCGTGTTGCTTTTGTCTTAGCGGATTATTCCGGATTATACCACAGCACTGCTGAAATCCGCAGCTCTGAAAGTCACAGGTTTATATTAATGCACTCATTCTAATAGGTTATCGTTTCTATACTTACAATGTATCCATAAATGCATATAAAATAGGACATGCCATTCATTAATAAACAAACATTGCAAACTTTGACATATTGCTGTGGTGGAAGAGGAATAAAACACTTTGGGACATGCTGTTATTGGAAAATGATCAATAATAATGGTCACGTCACACCACCCCATCATGGATTCTTTTCCTATGGTGTTATAAACAGCTTTCGAGGCAGTGGTGAACACCGCACACGCTGAGGTCCAGAGCGCTTTTGTTTTCAGTGCGTACTTCTGTGAGAGCCATGACACACTCAGGAACACCTTGAGGTTCACCACTCGTGGCTGGCGGTCATCAAAATGACCGTAAATATCACCGAGAGATGAGAGGAGTCAAATCCAGGCGTTTTATACGAGCTCCTGTGGTTGCTTCGCTGCTCTGGCTATCAGAAATCATCCACTATCTTTCCTGTACCCTTGGAAAGCCTCATCCATTTCTCCATCGGACACCGTCAAGGGCCGATCCCGCTATCTGATGTCGAGGCCTCCGGTTATTAATAAACGTCAGGCAGGATTGATGTATTTTCCCTCTGGAAGGATCCACAGCTCGGGGGAGATGTATCTTTATGCGTGGAAATGCGCAGAAACGTAAGGGTTACTCATGAAAAGCTTTCCATCATTGCTCAGGACGCTTGTGCTGGAAATGCATATTTATGTTAGTGAGATCTTCCATAGAGAAAGTGCATGACAGAGCGAGTGAGAGAGAGCGAGAGAGAGAGAGAGCGAGAGAGAGAGAGAGAGAGAAATCACTCCTGTCATTTATTGGGACACCTTTTTAGTTCCCACTACAAAAGCCAGCGCCAAGGGTCTTTTTGGAGAATTAAATTTTACAGGTCTCAGATAAAAAATGAGTCATCTGTATGTTCAAAGAGCAGTATTTAATGAAGCGCTCCTGCACTTTATTTAGTTTTTTTTGGGTTTTTTTTTTTGCCTGTGTGTGAGAGACACCGTTCATCAAAAAAAAAGGGCTCGCCGTTTAATTAAAGTGCCTCCTGGAGTGGACTGTACCATCAGGAGTGTGGTACTATAGGGGTTGGACTATTTACTGACCTCAGAAAAGAGACAGAAAGACGTTAAGGTTTTAAAATAGCGTTATCTTTATCTAACTAAAGTATACGTAAGGAATAAAACACTCGGTGTCGTGCTGTTACCAGCCTCTCTTTTCTCTTTAAAAAACTGCAAAGCGTAAACTCGTCTGTCCTGAAGATGTCAGAAAAGTTGCAGCTTTACCTCTGACTGTTACAAAGCGCTGACACTGGAGACTCCTTCCGTCAGTGTTAAATAAACATCTCCTTACTTTAAGTAAACTTCACCATATCAGTGATCACACACATCTTTAACTCGTTTATTACGTGGATAGAGTGATTAATATAAATAATCCACCACGACCCTGACCAAGATAAAGTGTTTACTGAAGATTCTTGCACAACTCGGAGTTTCTTGATTCGAGAGTCTGGATTTTCACTTGATTTTTAGACTTTGTTCACTCTGGCTGTTTGGTTTAGGCAAAATGCTCTTACAGCTGCAAATTCGTAATAATTAACGTGAGTGTTATTGAAGTGTGGTTAATATTTTTGTTAGAGTTTGTAGCTTTAATCATAACTTCATCATGCTAGTCCACCAAAATGGATAAAAACTGTTAATCAGGGAATTTAGTACCAAATCTAAGTTCCTACTGAGGCTGGCTACAACCGAGAGGAGCTTCTGGTCATAAGTTGGTGGAGAAAAAAAAAAAAAACGCAGGAGTGACGATGAAGATGAGCGATGAAGAGGTAAGGAGGTGGAGACCTTCTTTCCACCGTGAGTCAATAATCAATGGATCATTAACAGGAGAGTCCATTTTCATTTTCAGGGGTTTAGTGGACTCTATCTCATTCTTCACCAGATCATAACTCTTTTACACCCAACACCTTTTTCGTTATAGATCTGAGTTGGACTGGAATTTGCCGGGATCATTCTGGGCACGCTGATATTCATCTCCTGCCTGGACGCTTGGGTGCCTCTTTTTAAGAAGCTCTGATGTAGGGCTCATAATAATGCCTGGCTCTTTTTCATCAGCCCAAGAGCTCCTCGTCATCAATGGCATTTCTGAAGACAATGGCCATGAGGATTATTTAGAAAATGGAGTCATTTGTGGAAATCCCATTTTTCCACTTCTGTCTGGACGTCTGTCTGGGAAAGCTGATTAAATCAATTATCAATTTTCCCGATTAAAGCCTTGTTGTTTAAAGCCATATGATTCCCAAACCACTGTCGAGTAATTTGAGGGCGACAGACATGACTGCCGTGATGTATAGCATGTAATGTAAACTAGCCCGTATTATTCCCTCCATTCATAAAGACGCCCCACTTGGAGAAAGTGTTAATCATAAACCTGTCTTTTCTTCCTGAGTTTTCAGAAGGAGACTTTTTCCCTTCCCTTTTTGTGGCCATCGATCCATGTCATTCGTGACTTTGTCATCCGAGCCATGAAGCTCGATTTTTAGACGTTTGAGAAAGACACGCTCATTTATTGTGTAACTTTTCTTTGTGCTGCAGAGCGCTTCCTGTGGCGGACCGTCTCGTTATCATAATCTCTCGCTGATTATTGATTTTTGATTATGGCTGCATTGGCTTCTGTAGATGCGGGGAGGTTTTTGTGGCTTATAATTTGACATGGGGCCAGAGGCCCGGGCCGCATATTGATGAGTGCCACTCAGTTCTCTCCATCATTCTCTATCCGCTGATTGGTTTTGTACGGCAGCCTGGAAGAGCAAACAAGGTAACAATCTAAAAACACGAATGCAGCAAAACTAAAAACAGCACCGCAAATGTGAAAACACAATGAGAAAATCAGAAACACCTGAACAGGAACTCAAAACAGAAAGTGACGGTCCTTATTAAACATTACATGCTCGTTGCCGATTGGCTGCAGCGCATGTCAGTCTGAGGCCCCGCCCACATATTTTTAAATATTTCTGAAATATCTGTAGTTTTTACCCCTCCACTGTCCACAATGGAACAGCAGTTTTTAAAAAAAAAAAAAAAATCTCCACCCACGTGAAAGCTCTGGCCCAGTGATAGTACGTCATAATCTGTTACATCAAACACCTCAAGAATAACGTTAAGAGGTTTTATTGAACAGTAAAGAAGACAAAATCTTAGCTTAGCTCACCTGGCAGAGCAAAGCCTGGCAACTGTACTACATGCTAGGCTAGTAAACGATAGCTGATTTGACCAAGCATGCTATCACATTAGCACAATTTATTTTAGCTGTCAGAGCACGCTAGTTTAGCTCTCTTACTTCAGTGCTGATTATTGAAAATGATATTTCTTGTCAGAAAAAAGGCTAGTAAAGTTGACATTGGATGCAGAGGTTTTGTTGAACAGTAAAGAAGACAAAATGTGGATAAAAAAACTCAGCATGGCCAGAAGTTCAGTGGACTGACGAATGAGGTGGAGGCGTTCTCCTGGGACTTACGTTCGCAGTGCGGTGAGTAGCACCAGGGCGGTGGATTCAGGAGCAGTACAGTAAGCATGTAATCATAAAACAAAGCGAAATTCAACTGCAGATAAGCAGGTTCACGCTGTGACAGAAGCTTTGTTTTCAGTGAACCAGAACACATTTTCATGTCAATCGGAGACCTAAACACAGAAATTACATTTTCAAAAATATCCGTATACATGTGGACAGGTTCTCAGAGACAGTGGAAAACGGAGAGCTAGCGGATGTTCACGTTAAAAGTAAATATGAGCTTAAATGAATCTACTGATGCTTTTATTCATGCTTTATTTTATTTTATAAACAGCATTCATGTGATATTATTTTAGATATGGTGTTAAGCAGGTTTTCTCATTCCGAAGAAAGAATTTCTCTTCACTACAATAACCAACGATAACTATAAATCTAGATCGGTGTGACACGGTGCAATTATCTTTCCCTGTGATGAGTCATGTGATACACCATGTCCAATCAGCACCAAGCATGTGAGGTTCCATAAGGACCTCCCCTTTTTGTTTTGAGTTAATGCTAATGTCATCAGGTCAGGTCATGATTAAAAGTTCACAGAGATGATTTCCCTCCTGTTCTGACACTTGTCTTAAACATGGAAGGGGAAAATCTAGACCAACATAGCCCAACTAGGGTTAATAGGATTTTAAAAATTCACTACAGCTTCTGCTTTCGCTCCAGGCGCATGATGCTAAACCACAAATGGCAGGAGTCAGCAGTGTAATTTTTTTTTTTTTTTGAGGTCCACTTACACTGTGCTGCTGCTGCGTTGTTGCTGAGTTCAGCTCCTTTAGGCCGTAATTGAGTTTTCAGAAAAGAGGGCGGTTGGAAGGATGGAAACACGGCCACTCGATGGACACTACGCTGTTACTAATCTGAGACCGCGTCCATACGTGTACGCATACAGTAGTTTCGGCGTTTGGGGTCACTGAAAATTGAGCCTTTTGAACAATTTTAGACCTCTATTTTCACTGTTTTTGTTTTTAGCTCTCCTGGCAGCCATCTTGGAAGAGTGTACACTATTTGCTTAACCTTAGTGTGAGGTTAGCTGTCCTGGTAGAGCAAAGCCTGGCAGCTGTACTACATGCTAGGCTAGTACAGGTTAGCTCTCCTGGTAGAGCCTGGTAAATTATCACGTCTTAATTCATTTGCACGTGTATGCTAGGTTAGCACAGATTAGCTCACTTGACAGAGCATGCTGGATTACTAAAAAAATAATAATAAAAATGGGCTAGCATAGTGTAGTAAAGCAGCAGCTGACTATTGTACGACATGCTAGGCTAGTACAGGTTAGCTCACCTGGTAGAGCAAAGCCTTACAACTGTACTACATGCTAGGCTAGTAAACGATAGCTGATTTGACCAAGCATGCTATCACAGCATTAGCACAATTTATTTTAGTTGTCAGAGCATGCTAGTTTATCCGAGGTTAGCTCTCTTACTTCAGGCTGATTTCTGAAAATGATATTTCTTGTTAGAAAAAAGCTACTAAAGTTGACATTGGATGCAGATTTAAAGACTTTAAACACCACTGTCTGTTTGACTTGTCGACATTCTGTTAGCCGCAGCCGTGGTCTTTGACTTGTTTGGCTTTTTTGTGGTGTTAGCGCTTGACCTTCTCCTGTACACTGTGGATTCAGAGTCTGCTGTAATGAAAATTCAACCCAGCAGCTTGTTTAAACTTTAAAATGTGGGGTTTTTTTTTTTTGCATGGCAGAGACCAGAGTTGGTCTGTAGCTAATAAAAAACGCTTTCTTGCAGTGCGTGCTAACAGACAGCGGGGTGTGTTTCCAAGCGCCTCGGCGTGTCTCTGTAGTGAGTTTGCCCGCGGCGGTGTGAATCACAAAGATCTCACGCTGACACCTGAAGCCATGTGGTCTTGTTTCTGAAGCTTCTCGCGGATTACAGGTTCGGGGAGCGGAGGAGTGTTCAGGAACATCTCTATACGCTACGATCTTAGCTAACATGGCATGCTATTTCTAAACCGCTGACTTGGTGAGATTTTTTTGAGCCTCTGATGGGTTTAGGCGGGTTTGTATATAGCGAAATACGGCTAATTGCCTGAGGCTAAAGCTCTGCTAACCCAACAGGAGGCCGTTTCATCAGGGATCTCCTCACCACGTAGCCCCCTTGCTGGACCACCTGGACCAGGCCAAGGGCGAAAACGAATAATCAACATCACAAGCATGTCTCCAAATCCCAGCCTGAGTAAATGTGTGCAGGATCCCGATGTTTTAGAGCTGATTAATTCCGACGTTCTTATCCACGTTCATCCTTATACGAGGTGGAAAACAATTCGAAAGGGATATTCCAAGGGCAGTTGTTAAACTTCATCTATAAATATTTAAAATATGCGAATATAGCGCAAATAATTATAGCACAACTTCAACAGTGGAACAGTAAATATCGGTGTTTAGCTAAACAGACTAACCAAAGATTAAGAACAACATTTTTCACTGAAGAATTCGCGAATGCTTTCTAAAAAAAACTGCGTTTAAGATAAACGTTTATTGACAGAATTGAATAACTGGCGTTACAGGTGAGGAAATAGTGGTGAATAGCTTGAATAAATCGAGCGTCTGTTCTTTTCTCAGAAGACTGAAACGTGTCTTACTTCTATTTTAGGGATCTTTTGGTACTTGGCACTTGACTGCTCGCTGCCACGCAGCACCGAGCGACTTGTTAACTGTTTAGAGTCGCGAGTTTTAACGGTGACGTTTGTCAAGATCAGATTAGCTCTGTCGTATCTTTCTGTCTATATCTCTATCATCTATATTTGTAAGTAACGTGTAAGTAATGAATATTTAAAAATTGTTAATTAGATAACAAAACTGCTTGCCTATGTTTTTATGGTATGAGGTGTAGATCAGGTTTATCTTTCATTGTTAAAAAAGTAAGGTACAACTACTCACACATAAACTGCTGCACTAAAACAGTGTATATAAATTAGTGTATTATTGGTGTTTATTCTATCCATCCATCCATCTTCCATTCCGCTTATCCTACACAGGGTTGCAGGGTGGCCTGAAGCCAATCTCAGGGGACTCGGGGCACAAGGCAGGACACCCTGGAAGGGGTGGAGCCCTGGAGTCAGGGACACTGGAGTCTACAATGCATGTCTTTGGACTGGGGGAGGAAACTGGAGCACCCGGAGGAAACCCCTGAAGCATGGGGAGAACATGCAAACTCCACACACACAGGGATTCGAACCCCCAACCCTGGAGGTGCAAGGCAGCAGTGCTAACCACTAAGCCACCCTGCCCCCCTAATATGTATTATTAGTATCAAGTTACTTAACAGTGTATAAATTATAAATTTTAAAAAATATATATCTGACTACACAGTTTTGTTGACGCTCAGGCACAGAAGGTCCAAGAGAGCAGGAAAGAAGTCACATCAGTTCCTGTGGTTGGGGTGAACGAGCTGACGTAAGCAGATAGCTCATTCTGATTGGTTCTTTGAAAGCCTCTGTAATATCTATAGTCCCGCCCACTTTGAATTGGTGAGAAGAAAACGGAACAAAAAAAAATGAAGGAGACGTTTAACTGAAAATGCCAACATTGGGCCTCATTTATCAGTCTTTTAGTAACATCGTGTGTAAATATTTTTTGCGGCCAAACTGAGCTAAACATTCCCGCCAGATTTCCAAAGGTTTTGCTGATTTTCTTTGTATTCAGTTGTGTCTGTTGAAAAATACCAATCATCCATAACTGACCAAACTCAGGAGTGAAACATAGGATATGACTGTTTTTTTTTCACTACCTGGATCTTCATGAGCACCACGTTTACGGTGTGAATGCTGCTGCGAATAATTTACGAATAAATTACTTTGTATTCTGCGCCAAAACCGAGGCCCAGTGGTTTCTCTGGCAGCTGTTGGTGAAACTCTCCTGAGACAGAGGATTTAAATGCAACGTGATGTTAAGTATGTTAAAAAAAAATTTTTTACCATTCTATTTTCATCTGATAACTAGCTAGCGAGTGGTAAGTTACGGTGCTGGTCTAGGAATCAAAATTGTCAAATTGTCCTGCCCTTAATGCTACTGTAACCAATCAGAACGCAGTTCTCGCCCACTGTGAACCAATCACAATATTCTGAACAACGAGTTCAGCTCAGTATGTTGAAGGATTCACGTTTTGATGTGTTGTTGCTATGGTGCTAGACGTAAATGTAAAACGTATTCGATGAACTAGCAAGAAAATAAATAAATAAATAAAAGAATCTATCATTCGAGCCTTTATTAGAAATAAATTTAGTGTTATGATAAATCTGTTGTGTCGCTTATTAGCGCTCGAGCAGTCGTGTCCAGACGGGTTTTATATCATATACACGGTGTGGCGTGGTGTGTGTGTGTGTGTGTGTGTGTGTGAAAGCATTGCATACAGTAAGTGTTTGTGTTTACCAGCATCTATTTGTGTGTGTGTGTGTGTGTGTGTAAAAGAGCGAGAGTGAGAAAAGGTTGTTGGCATTCTTCTGTGTTATTGATTGTGCAGTGTGTGTGTGTGCGTGTGTGTGTGTGTGTGTGAGTTATCGATCGCAGCGTTGATGTGAGAAGTCCCTGCTGTGTGTGTGCGCAGTGGCTAGAGGGAGCTCTTCTCCTTCAAACAATAGTCAAATGCGATAGAAACATCTACACACACACACACACACACACACACACACACACAGTGTCTAGGTGTGGATTTTCAGCATCACCTGCAGCATTGTTTCTCTGGAGAGGTGGAAAGGAAGAAGGAAAGAAGGAAGGGATGGAGACGGAAAGAGAATGAGATAGAGACAGACAGACAGAGAGAGAGAGAGAGAGAGAGAGAGAGGGATGAGAGGGCATGGCCTCTTCCAGCCATTGTGGCCATTTGGAGCATCCCCCCAGGAGAGAACGGAGAGAAAGAGGAAGAGAGGAGGAAGAGGGGGAGGAGGAGGAGGAGAGGCTTTGGTCAAAGGCGCTCAAGACAGAGGGAACAATAGGATGGACAGCATGATGATGGAAGGTGTGTGTGAGACGGTGTGTGAGACGGTGTGTGAGACGGTGTGTGAGACGGTGTCATTGTGCTGTCAGTTACACCGTCCACCGTTTTCATGAGCGCAGGTGGCAGAAACAAAGAGAGTGTGTATGTGTGTGTGTGTGTGTGTACATTACAACAATGTTAAAACACAATGCTGTTGAATAGTGGATTCTGATTGGTCAGAAACACAGGTTTATGTTAATACGTTATCGTTTCTATAGTAACAGCTCGTTCACAGGGACGTGTGCGGCGGACGCTCCACATAAACAGATTAAACAATCGCTGATATGGTGAAGTTTTCTGTAAGGAGATGTTTATGGAACATTTATGGAAGGAGTCTCCAGTGTCAGCGTTTTGTTACAGTCAGAGGTAAAGCTGTAACTTTAAATCTTCAGGACAGAGGAGTTTACGCTTCGTTGCGGTTTCTATGGTAACATGACATGCTGCGTTTTTTTGTCTTATTAACTTCAAGAGACAGAAAAAAGAGAGACTGGAGAAGGAGCGACTGATTATAGCGAGATACGGCACGATACCGATAACTTTTTTCCGCTAACGATACCGATACTGAAACCTTGAGCATCAGCTGATATCGATACCAAGCTGATTATATTTTCGTTATAAACTACTAAGCTTTAAAATGATTTTTTTTGGAAAGCACTTTGCAAAAATACAGCAAAACAAAAAATACATAGCTAAACACATACAACTTACACAAAACACAAAAATCTCTTCCATATACAATAATCATGTGCAAGTATAATAAAAATCAATGCTAATGAAAAATACAGTCAAGTCTCATTTAAAGATTTAAACATTTAAATTTGCAAAAAAATAAATTTATTTTTCAAATCCAATTCCAATCTTTTCCATTTGTTTCAGAATCAGATCAAATGAGATTTTTTGTCTTTTTGATATCCGATCCACTGTTTGTTGCTGTGGTATAAGAGGAATAAAACACTTCAAGACGTGCTGTTATGGTAAAAATCACATCACCCTGTCGTTGATTATTTTACTATAACAGCATGGCATGGAGTGTTTTATTCCCTAGATACAGTATAAAGATCTCACCAATTTGTAGGAAGAGTAAGCAGATGATGTTTAGAGTTACATTTGTACTTTTTTTTTTTGGAACTTCATTTGTTTGTGAGTTCAGGGTTTGTAATTTTTTTTTTTTGAATGAATATTGAATGAATCCTGAATCAACTCTGAATCATATTGCACCGAACTGAATCATCACCTGATTTAAATAAATCTCCTAGAATTATATTATATATATATATGTGTGTGTGTGTGTGTGTTGTATCGTCTCAGAAGGAAAATGAACAAACGTAGCGTAATTTTTTGGTTAGCGGAAAGTTTCTTGTCCGTCGATGTGAATCAAACCCAGCTTTTGGTAGCATCTCATCATTCTTTTTTTTTGTTTGTTTTTCGTTTTCATATTGTGCTGTAAAGCTGCAGCGAGAGGCTCGGGCTTAAGCGATCGTCCTGCACACAAAAGCTCTGCAGTTCTTCTGTCGTTCCTCTGTCTGGTGTCAGGTCGATGTTTTTCCTGTGCGCTGCGCGCTGAAGAGCCCGCGTGGGTTCTCGCTCGGTGCTGGAAAAATGAAAAGCAAAAAAAAGAAAATAAACAGAGAGGTTTAGAAAGGTGGATTTGTGAATGATGGTCTTTAAATGGTGCAGGAGTTGGATGGGGGGTATTGATCCAGAGCTGGCCTCAGCTGGTTCCTGTGTGTGTGTGTGTGTGTGTGTGTGTGTGTGTGTGTGTGTGTGTGTTTCTAGTCCTCAGTCCTGTGTGTGCATTATGACAAGAATAAAACCCAACTCAATAACGTGAGGCGAGAGCCGCCGGTTGTCGCACATGCTGTACGTTGCATACGTGTAGGCTTTACACACACACACACACACACACACACACACACACACAGAGGATGCTGGAGTGGCATTAAGAGCGTGCAAAATGAGATGGGCAGGAGGGCCAATTAACACCATGACCCATGGGAGAGGTTAAAGGGATATATGTGTGTGTGTGTGTGTGTGTGTGAGCAGACACAGAGTGTGTGTCAACCTATATATTCTCTTGTCTTGCTCTTGACTCTGTAAAATCTATCTATCTATCTATCTATCTATATATCTATCTATCTATCTATCTATCTATCTATCTATCTATCTATCTATCTATATTTATGTGTGTGTGTGTTTTTAATTTTCCTTTATGCTTCCTTTTTTTGTACTTCATCTTATCTATCTTCTGCCCATTTTATAGCTCTGTATTAATAATACTAGTAATAATAATAATAATAATAATAATATAGGAGAATGCTCTTCTTTCCAGCGGACAGTCGTGCTCTGATCCTCCCGTGTTGATCTGTGTGTTTCTCTGGGTTTTAGACGGCCGGATTGTTTCGTCTCCACGTGTCCTCGAGGTTATTACGTTTTCAGGAAGCTCCGTCTAGAATCAATAAGCTCGGGGTCAATTACAATATTTAATCCACGTGACTTCCAGCTCCAAATAAATCTCCCGTATCAGTCACGCCACCTTCGTCTTAGAAATGAATGTAAAAAAGGCGAATTTTAGTGAGAGAGAAAAATCACCCCAAACACTCATTATTAAATATTATCATCATTTATATCTGTATTAAATCAGAACATGCATGATGCTGTGTTTCCACAAAAAAATATCACTAGACATTTACACTTCCTCAGTAAATCCAGATTTAAACAGTCTGCAGTGAGAAGACGGCTTGTTTCTTCTCTTCTCTCTGCTCTTGTTTCTTAGATTTTGAGGTTTCCCTGTTTTATTTTTCATGTCTGAGAGTTTTATTTTTTTCAGCTTTCCTTTTATTGTTGTCTATCTTATTAATTTATTTTATTTTATTTTATTTTAGAGACTTCGCTTTAGCTGATCTTTACTAGTTCGCAAATCTGAAGGTGTTTATGTGGCCTACATACAGTAGCTTTTATTTTATTTTATTTTATTTTGCCTTAGCTACTTCACATTGGCGAGCAAACACAGATGTGAAGGTGTTAATACAGCCTACATAGTGTATAGGATGTGTGGATTGGGACACGCCCACAGCGGATGGATGATGGTGTTTATTTGGACTATATAGTGAATGACGCTGCTGGTCCTATGATGTCATACTACTCTTAGTAATCTTATCATATACTACTGCTGTTATTAGTCTTATGATGTCATACTATTTTTATTAGTTTTATTGGAAGAAAATGCTAACTTTGTGTTGACTCTGTGTGTGTCTGTGTGTGTGTGGATAAAGTAGATAAATATACATTTTTAAAACTTTAGTGTATTCCAACTTCTCTCTCTCTCTCTCTCTCTCTCATATGGTGTTATTCTCAGTCCCCCAGCAGTTGTGTACATTACCCATAATGCACTGTGAGCGTACATCAGGTTTTTACATCAAAAAAGCGAGTCAGATTGCAGATCTACAGCTCCAGTGATGAGATGTGCGATTAGATAAACTCTAAACATCTGCTAACCGTGGGTCAGTGGATCATCAGTGAGTCAGCGCTGATCTCCGGTGTGAAGACACTTCTGCAGTCACACACTCGTGAAACTCTTCGGGGCTTGGCATTAAAATGAGCCGTTCCTGTTCCACTGCATGTTCTCCTACATGACCTTCTCTCTGTGTGTAATCATACGCTATACAATAAAGTACTCTATAGATCCTGCACGACACGCTGCTGTGAACTTCGGAAGTGTTTTTCTTATCGTAAGCCTCTCTTAATGGTAAAGCAGGAAACCTGTGTGTGTGTGTGTGTGTGTGTGTGTGTGTGTGTGTGTGTGTGTCAGCGTGCCCTTTTGCTCCGCAGTAGCACGTGTCCATATTTAGCCGTGTCTGATTGTCCCCAGCGGGGGATTCGGTGCTTTCTGATGAAAGTTTGATCAAAGCTGCTCTTCCTGCGTTTAGGTTCGAGGGGTGTGGAGAATAAAACACACACACACACACACACACACACTGTAAAGTTCAGTATACAAACCACAACATACACATTTACATTTACAAATAATTACCAGATGAAAACTCGACCACTTGTTCATGCAGTAGGGTCTAAAGTTATTAACGTGCTCCCAAGAACTCTCTTTTTAATTATTAACTCATTTATTGAGCATGAAATAATGACAAATTCTTCTGCTGAAGTAATATTTACTAAAAACAGTAAAATTCAATTTCTGAATCCCTTAATTATCTCATTTCCCCACCTTAATTATCTTCTTCCTACAACTTAATTATCTCATCGACTTATTGAGCTTACGACTTATTATTACGACTTATCTCATTCCCACAGCTTAATTATCTCATTCTCACAACTTACTTATCTCATTAACTTATTGAGCTATGACTTATTATTATTACTTATTGTCTCATTCCCATCCTTTAATTATCTTGTTCCCACAACATAATAAGTCAAGGCCATGACTTAGGTATCTTGTTCCCACGCCTTAATTATCTCATTCCTCTGACTTAATTATCTCATTCTCACAACTTACTAAGTCATGGTCATTACTTATTATCTCATTCCCACACTAATTAACTCCTTCCCATGCCTTAATTATCTTGTTCCCACAACTTAATTATCTCATTCCCATGCCTTAATTATCTCGTTCCCACAACTTAATTATCTCATTCCCATGCTTTAATTATCTCATTCCCATGCCTTAATTATCTCGTTCCCATGCCTTAATTATCCCATTCCTTCAGCTTAATTATCTTGTTCCCGACTTACAAGTTGTGGCTATGAAGTATTATCTCATTTCTACAACAAAATTTTCTTCTTCATTTACCTCAGTTAACTCCTTCTCATGTCTTACCTAAATTGTGGGAATGAGTTCTTCATAATTCATGGCCACTACTTATTTATTTAAGTCATGGGAATGAGATAATTATGTAGTTCTTATGTTATCTCACTCCCATGGAAGTGAAGTGAAGTGATTGTCTCATTCCCATCTCATGCTATCTCATACTCATGTCTTCCTATGTCATGGCCACTTAATTATCTGATTAACATTACTTAATTACCTTGGCCTTCTTATCTCATTCCAGTAACATAGTTATCTTATTTCTACTTGTTATTTATCTTGTTCTCACAACATAATTATCGTGTTCCCACACGATACTAAGTCGTGGTCGCTGCTTCATTATCTCGTTCCCATGAATTAATAATTCACACCCACACATTATTTTTATTAAGTAGAGATGTGAACAGCAGCTCTCATTAAAAACTTTTCCCAGAGGTTAAATGTGAGTCCTCTGGCTCAAATAAAAACTGAAACATAAACATATAAAACTAGCTATTGACAGGAAAATAACGACCAAATATGGAAAGTGGAACACGCAAAAGGTCAGATAGCTGTGGGACGCAATAAGGGTCAAAACGAGGGATGTGATAACACAAACCCCCGAGAGGTTTAGAATTAGACAAACAGTTTGTGTTATGAGTGTACACATGTTCGTTTTTCAGTAAAATATGTGGTGTGTTTAGGAAAGAGGAGTGTGTGTGTGTGTGTGCGTGTGTGTGTGTAAGTAATGCTTGCCATTCCAGAGTGTGTGAAGTGGATTTGCACGGTGCATGTGTGTGACTAATTCCCCCAATCAGCCTGAGTGGCCACTCCTCCCCCTATTCACTGTTCGAGTGCGCTTGGTGTGTTAACTCACTTGTTTAAAAGGTCAAAGGTCACAACGTGTGAAAGGGAGGCTAAAACATCAGGCGTTAATGAGTGGATCAATGACACACACAAACACACACGATACAAATACACACACACACGAAAGAAACACACACATAGACATGACTGTGAGGCTCTGAGTAAGCGGGACAGGAAGCAGAATATCCAAAATGCACAAGCGTGTGTCTTAATGCACAACAACACACACACACACACACACACACACACACATGCACAGAAAGGTTTTTAATGGACATTTAACATTTAACACAAGCAATAAACTAACAGCTAATCGCAGAAACGGCTAATTAAAAAAGTTTCTGTTGTCACAGGGACTGCGATAAATTAAGTAATTAGCTAACGGTAATGAGCGAGACCTGTGTGTGTGTGTGTGTGTGTGTGTTTGTGTGTGTGTGTGTTTGGAATTATGAATCATTGCATTAAAAAGCTATTTCACCTCCAGCTGATCCCTGTTATTGGCGAACACACGGTCGTGTCCCAAATCATTTCCTTATAGGCACATTTATTGCAAGCACACTATTAACCTCTTATAGTCCACACTTGTTATTTATTTATCATTTATTTATTTTATAGCATATTAATCAAATCTAAATTATTCAGTAACTGCAGTGAAGCTAACTGGTGTTAGTTTGTAAGTGTGTAGTGAAGGGAGTAAGATAAAAAACTAAGGGATACCTGAATCCATCGACACTTCTCACAATCTTACGAAAACAATCCAGACTTCATGCTGCATATCGCTGTGCAGGGAAGCTGAGAATTCCCATCCTTTATCCCTGTTTTCCGATCTTCTGCTTGGGAAAATGCGGTTGTAGCAGCAGGCTGAGTTTTCTATGGGAAATCGTAAAAAAAAAATTGACAAACGTCGTAAAAGGACTAGATTAAGTTCAGTGCCTTAAGCGATATCTGACAGCGTGTTCATTTCCTTTATCTGTCCACCTGCAGCATCACGTTCCTGAAAAAATAAACATCTCACTCACTAGCGCATGACGTTTTTCCCTAGCGAGAGGGGTAGCAGTGTAAATCAAAACTAGAGACACTGTTTCTTATAACCAATAATGTTTAATAAAGTAGACGCTGATGCAGAGTAGTACGTACTGTACGCTATGAGTGTGCTACATTGAATTCTGGATGCTGATTGGTCAGAAGGTGTTGATTCATTTTCTAACAGTAGCTGCAAATCACAGGTTTATATCAATGCACTGCTTCTAATACGTTATCGTTTCTATAGCAACAGCTCATTCACAGGGTACGGCAGATGGCGGCGCTCCAAATAAACAGATTTTTAAAAATCATTGATATGGTGAAGTTTTCTGTAAGGAGACGTTTATTTAACATTGATGGAAGGAGTCTCCAGTGTCAGCGCTTTGTGACAGTTAAGCTGTAACGTCTTCAGGATAGGATGAAGTTTACACTTTGCAGTTTCTTGGTAAAATGACAAGCTGTTGTTTTTTGTTTTTTTTTTGTCTTATTAAATTCAAGAGAGAGATGTACATAGGTGTAACTATAAATGGATAAAAAAAAATATGATGTGTCTTTCTTTAATAAGTAAAACATTCCTGCAATGAATGGTTTTATTCCTCAATACTTATAGTATAAGATGAATAACTTCAGGGCATTAAGGGCATTAAGCATGAATTGATTCATTGAAGCATTGAAGCTCAACGTATAATTAAAATATTATAATCACCAGTAAATTCAATTTAGGACATGGTGTTATAGGAAAATAATCAACCTTGTGGTAGTAACAGTAACATTAACAGTAACATTATTTTCCTACAAGAGCACGACACACACAGGGTTTTATTTCTTATATAACACTTTAAAGATAAAAAAATATAAAACCTTATTGAAGCTATTGATATTACATTATGGTATGATATTATATATATTCATTCAGAATAAAGGCTCATGTACAGAAATGTAATAAGTATAGACTTGTGTGAATTCAATTCTAACCCAATACACACACAACACTGCTCTCATTACAGCCATGAGGAAACCCAGAGCTCTGCACTACAGCAGCAGACGCTAACCCGCATCTTCCCTTTTCGTTCATGTCTTTAGTTTTATGAACGATTTTACAAACCAGCGCCGTATTCGTCAATACAATCTCCACCAGCATCCTGACCTGCTCTGGCTTTGCCTACAAATCGACTACACCAGTGTCTGAGATCTGCAACACCATGAGATTATCACAACACAAAAAGCAAATCTGAAAATCTGAAATGTAAAAGAAAAAAAATCTAAAACCACAAAACAAAATCCAAAAACACATCCAAAAAAAAAAAAAGCAAAATAAATTCTGAAAACGCAAAAACAAAATCCGATAATCCAAAACAACATCTGGTAACAGGAAACAAAATCCAAAAACACATCAAAAAAACAAAACAATTCTGAAAACATGGAAACAAAATCCAAAACAAAATCTGAAAACACCAAACAAAAATCCATTAATAACACAAAACAACATCCGTTAACACGAAACGAAATCCAAAAACACAGAACAAAATCCAAAAAACACATCAAAAAAAAAAAAAAAAAAACTCAAAACAAATTCTGAAAACATGAAAACAAAATCCGATAACCTGAAACAAAATCCAAAGCCACAAAACAAAATCCAAAAACACATCAAAAAAACAAAACAATTTCTGAAAACATGGAAACAAAAATCCATTAATACAAAACAACATCCGTTAACACGAAACGAAATCCAAAAACACAAAAATTATAAAAGTAAAAAATTATATAAATTAAATTATAAAAGTGTTCCCAGGATAGACTCCGGATCCATGACCAGGACAAAGCGCTTCCTGAAGATGAACAAACTTCTAAAGAGAGAGAAAAGCGAGTCAGGTGACGGAACGACTGTTTAATTCTGCTATAATGTGAGAAAAGTATGACGTGTTGTTCTTTAATAAATAAAAAAAAGTATAATTGTTGGCAAATTGCTGTGGTGTAAGAGGAATAAAACACTTCAAGACATGCTGTTATGGGAAAATAATTAACTCCAGGGCGGTAACAGAAACTCCGCTTCATCACACCACCCTGTCGTTGATTATTTTCCTATTACAGCATGGCACTCAGTGTTTACTTTAACTGGACGACATTGTAAACCTGACTGAGGAAGCCTGAACCAAAAGGAAAACGAATCAGACGAGTCAGCTACTCAAAGCTTGACTGGCTTAAACACAAAGCGATTCAGTGAAGCCTGAATCGAATCATATCGATCTCCGTCTCTCTTCTGAACTGCGTCTGAACTCCGAGCCGCTGGAGCCGTCGCTCCTTCATCCCTGACGCACAATAGGCTGGGAATTGAAACCAAAGCGCTCTGATTAAAACAGATAGTCAATGAACACGTGCTTTATTGAGACGCATGTCAGCCTGTTCGCAGTCGTTTTGCGTGGTACGTATGAATCATAACGCAGCGCAGGAAAAAGTCGAGGGCCGTTATTGGGTTATTGTGGATCCGTCCTGAAGCGGCGCATCCGCGTATCCAGTCGATTAATCTGACCCTGATATTTTTTTAATTCTTTTTAAAAATCTGATGCTTTTAAACCGCACTGTTCTGACGTCAATTTTTACATTCACTTTCACTGAATTCGGTTTTTTTTCCCTTATAAATACGTTAAAGGTAAAGAGATTTAAGAGGAAAAAACTGGCCGCATTTGCAAGACAATTAAATAAAGTCCAAAGCCAAGGTAAGTGCCTTCCAAGCACCAGGGCCATTTGGACAGAATTCCCCAAATGACATCATCAGAGAGAGAGAGAGAGAGAGAGAGAGAGAGAGAAAGAGAGAGAGAGAGAGTAATTGAGTTACCGAGGCTACCTTCGTGCATGTCACTGAGGATTTCAGGAGAACTGAAGATGCTATGCTAATGCTAATGCTGTCAGAGCTTATTAAAGATGCTATGCTAATGCTAATGCTGACAGAGCTTATTAAAGATGCTATGCTAATGCTAATGCTGACAGAGCTTATTAAATATGCTACGCTAATGCTAACGCTAAAGCTGACAGAGCTGCTGTCGGAGATGCCGGAGGTGACAAGGACCCAACTGCATAACAATTTAGATAGTTTAACACACACACACACGCGCACACACACACACAATTGGTATATCTAGTTCTTCAAATGACAAATGCACATTTCAATAATTATGGTATACAGTGCCTTCCAGAAAATATTGACACCCTTCTTAAAAATGAGCAAAAATTCATGCAAGATGCAATTAACTGAAAATTTATATTTATTCTTACAGAAAAAATTTTTTAAATACCAGTGTTTTCTCTCCAAAATATATCCCCCAAATAATCCACAATCATAAGGAATATTTTAAACAACTGCAAGCAAAGTGTCATTTTTTTAAAAAAAACACATTATTTTTCATTTTTCTCTATTTTCTCTCAGTTCCTAGGAACTGCTGCTGTCTTTAACTGAGGGATGAATGTGACGCAGCGTGTGCACCAACATCCTCTACAAGTGTCTCCAATCTCGTGAGACTGAGGGCATCATAAAATCTTAATTGTGAGGGTGCCAATAATTTTGAAACAAGTGTTTTGTTAAAAAATAAATGCACAAATACATTTTTGTGTAAATAAGTCATGGAATGTTCCTGTATGCTTTATGTTTAAGCTCACTTGTACATATGTCATTTCTTTTTTTTTTTTCTCTATTCATTTTTGCACTTTTTTTATGAAGGGTGCCAATAATTTTGGACAGGCGTGTATATGAATAAGAAACTGTCAAGTTTAAATGGCTTATTAATTTTAATTACACACCAGTTTATTGAATATTTTATAAAACTCACTGAATTCATATTAATGACTTGAAAAGAAGGATTTCCAAAACAAGTCCATAAATGAAGACTAGCAATTCAATGATGACAAAAGTAATGGCGCCCTCTAAAAGGAGGAGGAGTTAGTGTGTGTCTATGGCAGCTGAGGCGCTGCAGTGGCTGAGCTGCATTATTGGGAGATTTAGTTAATGTCATGCTTAAAAGGTGCTCTTTTACCGGTTAGTCACCATTCTGCTTTTTTTTTTTTTTTTTTTTTTCAGCTCTCTGTGAGCTTTTCCTTGTATGGAGTTTTGGGGGTGTGGCTAAATGTTAATGTGCTTTGTAATTTATAGCTGATTGGCATTTATCGATATGCACACGTGAGCATGGAGAAAATTTTTATTTGTAAATCCGGCGGGAATTCTTACTTCAGTCTGGTCACGAACACATTTAGACACGACTTTACTAAAAGATAAATGAATCCGAACGGTTTAATTAAAATCAGCGGCAGAAATGTACATTTTTGTTGGAAATGTTTTTGTCTTAAAGCTCGACCCATTTAAAGCCTTCGAAGCACGGTGCTACCAAGGAGACGCCTATCAAGGCTGCAGCCTAGACTTCGGGACGCATCGACACACTCCTCCACACACACACATGCACACACACACACACCTTCAGGAAGCGTCTTATTGATCGGACTAGCTTTTAAAGAAGTGACCTTTAAGAAAAGGGCTCTGCTTTTCAGCAATAAATCCGGAAATACTCGGCCATCTGTAGCCGAGCGGCGAGATGGGCAAGTGACCTTTGACCTTACAGCCTCGTGACAGGCTTGGGGTCACGCATCACTGTAAACAGGGAGATGACACGGAGCAGGGGCGGGGTTGTCTAGCTGTCTCCGTGGCGACAGGGGTCCTACCATCACCGGTCGATGGACAGGAGACTGGACCAAACGTCTGAGTGCACCAAACACGTGTGTTTTGTTTAGGCGGGGAAGAGGGCCGTGTCCTCTCAAATGTCCACTCCGCTATACCGAGAAAACACGTCTCGTTTTTACTTTGTGCACATCATTTCATATGTTTCTTTTCGGATAAAAACACGTGTAAGTGGTGTGTACTTATGTCAGAGGGGAATCATAACAGGGTGGACACTGGGACATAAAGGCTTTACACAGTGAGTGAAGACCAGGTCAGATTTTAGTCCAGTTTAATCATTTTTTTTTTAATTTTCATATATTTTGCATAACAGGTTGGACATGTCATGGTTTACCACGAGTAGACAAAATAGATAATCACTCAGCTTCCGAAGTTAATGTCTTGCAAAAAAAAACAGGATTCCAAGACATGACTTCATTGCAAAACAGAGGCTATGTTCATATCATCAGGCTTGTTTCCCATCAGCCTTACAGACTACAGCCAGATCACATGACCAGGTCACATGCTCTTGCCCTTCTGATTCCACTCACCTGTATTGTGTTTCCCCTTCATTAGTGTCCTTATTGTAGTTCTGAGATTTCTTCATGCCGTGTTCTCCAGGTTCTTATTTCCTGAATTCTCATTTTGTGAACCTTGTTTTGAGTTCATTAGTTTTGTTTGTGAGTTGTATAAAAATCTGATATTATAAAATCAGACATGAGCCAGTTTCACATGTGGCCCTGGATCGGATACATATTAGATATGTGTCCATGCGACATGAAGGAGAACGCTCAGGAAAACTGGTGATTTACCTGATATTTATGGAAATGAAGTTTGAGTAGTGCTCTAAACTAATGTGTCTGCAATACGGTAAATACTCTGTGCATCCCTCCACACCATGTTCACACCGTTGTACACACACACACACACACACACATCACAACAAACGTTAGTCAGCTTCTTTTTCACTGTACTGACCTGGTCATATGCAGCTGACGAGCTCCTTCACGACCTCCAGGCTTGTGCTACTAGCGCATTCATTTGTTGCTCGTACGGTTATGATGCTCTTTGTGTTTGTGATGCAGTTATAAATAGAAAGTGTCTAAATAGATACAATCTGAGCCAAAAAATCTGAATTGTGCAATGAAGCGTGTATTAGGAAGCAGACAGAGGATGACAGTGACATAAAGGACGTGATAAAATTCACTGTTATTAACGTCAAAATCAATGTATATACGGAAAAATCTAGTTTCTAACGGATTTAATCTAAACTATTACTCAATTCAATTCAATTCCATTTTATTTATATAGTGCTTTTAACAATGGCCATTGTCACAAAGCGGCTTTACAGAAATATATACATTCAGGATATACATTTTAAACTTATACATTTATAAATGTGTCCCTAATGAGCGAGCCAGCGGTGATGGTGGTGAGGAAAAACTCCCTGAGACTTCATGAGGAAGAAACCTTGAGAGGAACCAGACTCAAAAGGGAACGCAGTGCGATTATAAATAAATCCCTTCTGTAACTGTGTACTACATGGACAAATAGTGCAACTGTGTAACCAGGAAATTCATTACAGCTTTCACATGAAGTCTGTTTGTTGAAGATATCAGCTGTTCACTGATGAGACTCGAGTGCAAAACTGTGGCAATTGCAGTCCTAAAGCTATCAGAGCAACTGTAGTCCTATTAAACAATTAGAAACAACTGAAACATTTTCTAAATGTATATAATGAAAGTACATTTTTATAATTTATATGTATTTGCAAAGATTTTGATGAATACAATGAAGAAGGTCAAGGACATGAATCTGAATTTGATCATGAGAACAGATAATGCTAACATGCATTAAATACATTTTATTAGCTAAACTGTTTGGGTGACATGAAAAAAAGTGTCATTTCTAATTAATCCAGATGTTTAGAATTTATATTTCACATTAGGAATATAACATAAGGATGGGCATGAAATGCACCACACTGCAGCAATTTACCAGTATATTAAACCTTACTGGCTACTGGTTACTGCTCATGAAACATCTGCCATCTTTTTTAGAGGTGATATTTTAGAGCTAATATTTGATTTAAAAAAAAAATTCATGTAACTTCTGAAATTATCTGGACGATTATGAATTACAGGTGGTGAATCTCTTTATTTCTAGTATCAAATTGAACCCATTTTCCTCAAGTGAATATTAATTTGGTATTTTCTGGTCTCTTTGCACCATCATTCCTTTCCTTTTTTTCCGTTGTGCGTTCACAGCTACACTAATCTTCTTCAGCATCATTAAGGGCTGTAGTTTATAAGCCGTCCTTTAGAAGGGTAATTTAATAGAGTATCAATACAGCCACTTAATTGCACAATGACTATTGACAACGCCTTTAAACAGCTCGGTGAAGTCACGACTTACCTAATGGAGATGAGATTGGCCCACTTGCCACTATTCAGGGCATAAATTGAGTCGGCCATCGACAGCCGGTCCGCTTGACCACGGTTTAAGCTCGTACACCTCTCTCTCTCTCTCTCTCTCTCTCTCTCTGATTAAAGATCTTCATGGCTCTGAGGATTGGACGAACAGAAAATTAATTAAATCAATTCAAAATAACAGTGACTCAAAGTGCACCACATTTAAACTGCTCAGTTGTTGTTTTTTGTTTGTTTGTTTGTTTGTTTTTTTACAAAACAACTATTTTCATGCTCTTGAAATGTGAAATGAGGGAATCAAGTAAAGAGTGAAGAAATCTGACTGTGACCTAAGCGACAGCAAAGAGGACAGCTCATTTGAGTCTGCCGACAGACAACTGTAGTACTGGATCAACGCGACTGAAGCTTAAGTGGAACCCGAAGAACCCGGAAGAAACCCACATGGATACGGGGAGAATGTGTGAAACTCCATCCAGACTGTAACCCGAAATCAGGACAAAACTGAGGACCCTGGAGCTGACATGAGCAACTGTCCTGCACTCGATACGTCTCTCTAATTGTATCTCCACATCACAGCTGCTGGTTATACACAGTGAGAGAACCACCACCAATCACTGATGGCCATTGTTCCCAACATCTAATCACTGATCACCATTGTTCCCAACGTCTAATCACTGATCACCAATGTTCCTGGTGGCCAATCACTGATCACCATTGTTTCTGATGACCAATCACTGATCACCATTGTTTCTGATGACCAATCACTGATCACCATTGTTCCCAACGTCTAATCACTGATCACCATTGTTCCTGGTGGCCAATCACTGATCACCATTGTTCCCAATGTCTAATCACTGATGATCATTGGTCCCAACATCTAATCGCTGATCACCATTGTTCCTGATGACCAATCACTGATCACCATTGTTCCTGATGACCAATCACTGATCACCATTGTTTCCAATGTCTAATCACTGATCACCATTGTTCCCAATGTCTAATCACTGATCACCATTGTTCCCAACATCTAATCACTGATCACCATTGTTCCTGATGACCAATCACTGATCACCATTGTTCCTGATGACCAATCACTGATCACCATTGTTCCTGATGGCCAATCACTGATCACCATTGTTTCCAATGTCTAATCACTGATCACCATTGTTCCCAACATCTATACACTGATCACCATTTTTCCCAGTGTCTAATCACTGATCACCATTGTTCCTGGTGGCCAATCACTGATCACCATTGTTCCCAATGTCTAATCACTGATGATCATTGGTCCCAACATCTAATCGCTGATCACCATTGTTCCTGATGACCAATCACTGATCATCATTGTTCCTGGTGGCGAATCACTGATCACCATTGTTCCTGATGACCAATCACTGATCACCATTGTTCCCAGTGTCTAATCATTTTCTATTATTTTCTATTCTTAAACTCTATTCTATTCTTTTGTAAATGTCTTTCAGAAAATCTTCCTTCTTCATATAAGACGTTGTGATATTCAAATGATCATGACGATCATATGCAAATTAGTCTGACATCAAATATGCAAATTAGTCTGACATCATCTGGTGATTTGTGGCAATTTTTGGAGCACTCATTAGCTACTTTCCCCTGAAATGAGTTGACAGAACTGCCTAGACAATCTGGATAGCAGCGCTCACACTCTGAGATTTTAATCAAAAATTTCTAATACTGCCAGATCTGTGTTGTCATCCATCTTTGGTGGCAGTGGCACTAAATCAGTCGCTGATAATGTTTATGCATTCTAAAACAGATCTATCTGAAAGAAGAGACACCTATCCTAAAGAAGACCTAATGAATTATTTTATGCTGTAAGATTTTTTTCTCTGACAGCAAAATCAGGTTGAAAATAATTTTACAGCAACGAATTTATCTGAAACTCGCCAGTGGTTCCTTTAAGCCTGACAGAGGGAAGAGTCAGAAGAGGCTCATGTTTCAGAGGGACTGCGTTTACGGGAGACACTGACCACAGGGACCAGAATCCAACTGAGAACCAGAGTTATAAATATATCTAAATATAAATCCACTGACTCCGTAGTTCTCAAAAAAAGGAATCATGTTCTAACATCTGCATATAATCTGTACACAACATCCAGTACAGCATGAGACCAACAACCAAGGCAGAACTGAAGGTAGATCGAACTTGATAAATGAATAATGGTCAATAAAAGATATCATAAATATTTGTTTCCAGATATCATAACATTGTCTGAATGAAAAAAATTTTTTAGTTATATTACATATTACATACTAAGAAGACAAACATATGTGATATTAGTAAAGATGGCTGTAAGAGTATGTATAGGTTTCATATAGATACCTACAGAAGTGTGTGTGTGTGTGTGTGTGTGTGTGTGCAACTCAAGCTGGAGAATCTCTGGGGAGCCGAACTAAAGCTGTTGCACTCAGGATCTCATGTGGTGCCCACATCTGCCTCTGTATCACCAATTCACACACACACACACACACACACATAAACATGTGCTTACACTCGCACCATACACACTTACATGCAACCAAACACGCAAGCAGATTCGATGCTGTATACATTTACACTCAAACACAGAGCATGTACACAGACTGTTACAAACACACAAGCATGTACTTACTCTTAGTCAGTGAGATGTTACTGTTCACACAAAATGCTCTCACATTCACACAACATAATCTCACATTAAATTGCTCACATAAAATGCTCTAACATTAATATAAAATGCTCTAACATTGATATTAAATGCTCTCACATTAATATAAAATGCTCCCTTGTTGGTATAAAATACTCTCACATTCACAAAAAAGTGCTTTTATACTTACACAAAATGCTTCCTTCAGGAGTATTATTCAGACGAAATTCTCTCACATTGATATAAAATGTTTACACATTACTATAAAATGAGATCGCTTTCATATAAAGTGTTCAGGCATTGATATGAAATGCTCTCACCTTCCTAGGAAATGTTTTCATATTTACAGGAAACGGTGTTGCGTTGATATAAGGAGCTGTCGCATTAATATAAAATGCTCTTGCATTCCTAAAACTGCTCTCACATCTCGCATTTACAGAAAATGCTCATGTTCATAGCAAATTTTATGATTCATACAACATATAAAACAAATATAATGCTTTATATTTACACAAAATGGCCTTAGGGTCCTATAAGATGCTTTCACGTTCAGATAAAATGTTCTCACATTGGTATAAAACGCTTTCGCATTCCTTTATAATGCTCTTGCATTGATACAAAATGCTTTCACAAATGCTTTCTCACTTTCACACAAAATGCTTTATATTTGCACAAAATGCTCTTAAGTTCCTATAAAATTGCACATGCTTTCACATTCAGATTAAATGCTTTCACATTCAGATTAAATGCTTTCACATTGATATAAAATGCTTTCTCATTCAGATTAAATACTTTCACATTCAGATTAAATGCTTTCACATTCAGATTAAATGCTTTCTCATTCAGATTAAATGCTTTCACATTCAGATTAAATGCTTTCACATTGATATAAAATGCTTTCACATTCAGATTAAATGCTTTCACAT
>CM075008.1:1426272-1459003 GCA_037576675.1 Pangasius sanitwongsei | reverse complement strand
AATGCTTTCACATTGATATAAAATGCTTTCACATTCAGATTAAATGCTTTCACATTCAGATTAAATGCTTTCACATTCAGATTAAATGCTTTCTCATTTATATAAAATGCTTTCTCATTCAGATTAAATGCTTTTGCATTCGGATTAAATACTTTCCCATTGATATAAAATTCTCTGCGTCAAAAAAATCCTTTCACATTCCTGTAGAATGCCTTCAGTCAGATATGAAATGCTTTCAAATTGGCAGAAAATACTCTAGTATTAATATACAATGCCTTTAAATGCCTATAAAATGCCCTCACATTGATATAAATTTCTCTCACATTCCTGAAAAAACTCGGTTTGATCTAAAATCCTCACATCTGCCACTTCACCTCTCACAGAAACTGAGAGTATTCTAAGAAAGTTTTATACTTTTTATTTTGTCAGGAACAACATTTTCTCAATCTGTCCCACATGCTAAAGATCTTTAATTAATTTCCAAAATTGCAGTTTGATGTATTTTCCAAAAATGCATTTGAATATGTTCTATTATGGCCGAGACGGAGCAATAATTATACAATTCTGACTGTCCGAAACCAACACTAGACCATTAAACTGACATTTAAATGCTAGATATTTCTTAATGGTAAACATTTTGTAGCTTTTTTAGGTGTATGGTGCTTGTAACAGATAGAACACTAGTTCATGAACTCTGTGTGTGTGTGTGAGAGAGAGAGAGAGAGGGTGTGTGTGTGTGTGTTCTGTGTGAATTCAGCATATATAACAGCATTTCATGCAGGTGTAAAGGTGAAGCTTGGATTACAGCGTTTTTTTTCCGTGTAAATGTTTGTGCTGTTTTCGCACCTGCTGAAGGAATCTGGTGAGTGTTTGAGCAGATCGCGTTATCTGCGAGCGTTCACACGATGTTTGTTGATCTCGGAGCTGTTTGTCTGATTAGTCGAAGATATCAGCACTCTTCAAAGAGCAGATTAGCGCTGCATGTTCGGGCTCTTTATCTTTAGGAAAGTCACAGATAAAAGAGCAGTTTGCTGAAACCCGGCGTGTGGGAGACGCTCACAGAGCTGATAAAGTCAAGCTTGGAATTTTTTTTTTTTTTGGCAAAAATCACTGAAGTGCAAGACACGTTTTTATTTATACAGTGAAACTCACACAGACTCAACCTGTGTTTACAAGAGAAGTAGCAGCAGTACTGAGCAGAGCCCTCACCGCCGTTTAAAAGATCGTCTTTCAGGAGAGTTCTGTCAGTCTGAGAGACGCTCGCTGTACGCTCCTCCTGTCGCCACTGTCCCCATCTGCCCCACTCAGGTCTGTCTGTGAGGTTCATGTTGCTGCATACAGGGCTCTTTATAGTCCCTCAGTCAAAAACCTTCACCACCACCCCCTTATTTACACCACAGCAGTGTAGAGACAGCTAAATACCAAGATCCTGAGAGGTTCTAGATATTAAGAAGAAAATAATGAGAATTTGGATTTTGTACTGCACACGCAATTAACGCATACTGTACACTCTTAGGAGAATAATATGTTCTTCAAGGGTTCTTTAAGAGTTTGTTTGGTAAGTTCTTAGCTTCCAAAAACCAGTTCTACTTGGGACACTTTCTAATAAGAAAACATTTTATTGCAGGGTTCTTACTAAACCCTTTAAGGCTTCCCTCATAGGGACAACTGAAGAACCATTTTCCAAAAGTGTATACCTAATGGAGCTTCTACAATATTTGGGTTTTTAGCTTAAAAAAATAGTTCTATATTGACCTTCTTCCACCAAAGGAACAACCAACGAATCCTTAAAGGTTCTAAATGTTCTATGAGAGTATAACCGATAGCTCTGTGTTCCCTTAATATGTTCATAAGGTAAGATGAAAAAAAAAAAAGATGACCAACTTCTATGGTCCTTATTCTTTAAAGGTTCTTTAAGGGTTCTTTGGATAATTAAGTGTTCTTAGCTTCCAAACTGGGTTCTGTTTGGAATCCCTCTGGTGTAGTTTCCCCCTGAGGGATGAATGAAAAAACCCTCAAGTGTCCTAGATTTAACATTTTATTTAGTGTAGTGTGAACTGAGTTCTTAGTTTCCAAAAAAAAAAAAAAAAAGGATTCTGTTTGAAAACTTTACATTTTCCCCCAAAGGGACAACCAAAGAACCCTTCAATTTTCTAAATTTAAACCTTTAAATGGTTCTACATTTTCTAAGAGTGTATAAGTGATAGCTCTCTATTACCTTAATCCATTACAGAAGGATGGAGTCTTTGAGGTACACTAGAAAAGGGGGTTCCTCAAGTGTTCTTTATGGTTTTGTTGGATAATTGTGGGTTCTTAGCTTCCAACAAAGCTTCTACTGGGAACCCTTTCTAGATTTCATCTTTTTTTGTAGGTTAAAGAGTGTAATGTTAATGTACTCTTACTAAATAAAGGCTAACTAAGAGTTCTAATTGGAACATTTTCCCGTTCCAAGGGTTTCCAATGAACCTTTAAGGGTTCGCCCAGATGGAGAACCAAAAAATCCTCATGGGTTCTACAATTAACCTTTTTTCTTAGTGTGTCATGCTACTCTTTGTTCTTCGAGGGTTCTTTAAGGGTTATTGGATAACTTTTTAGCTTCCAAACGGTTCTATATAGAACCCTTTTTGATAGGAAAACACTATGTTTAGGGTTTTACACAGAACAGTTAATGTGTCCCCCAGAGGGACATCCGAAAAACCCTCAATGGTTCTAGATTTAAACTTGTATCTTACAGTGTAGTTTTACTGCACCCTCAGAAAAAAAGGTTAATTAAGGGTACTTAGTTTTCAAAAAAAAAGGTTCTACTTGGAAGCCTTTCTGACATTGAAACACTGCTGTAGTTTTTTTCTTACAACCATTAAGGTTTGCTCCAAACGGAAACAAAACACAGCAAAGGGTTCTAGATTTAACCTGTTTGTCTCAGAGTTTAGTGTTACTCCACTCATAGAAAAAAGGTTAACTAAGGGTTCTTAGCCTGCACAAAAGGGTTCTACTGGGAACATTTTCCGATAGGAGTTCCCATTGAATCTTTAAGGGTTTCCTCCAAAGATTTCTAGATTGTTCTAGCTTTTCTAGTGTACTACACTCTTAGAAAAAAACAACGAAGCAATCTTAGATTCAAAAAAAGGGATCTACTTGGAACCCTGTCTGACTGGGAAACACTCTAAGAGGAAGGTTTATTTTTATAAGGTTCTACATGGCATCTTTAAGGTTTCCTCCATAGGGACAAGTGAAGAACACTTAAGAGTTCTAAATTAGGGTTCTCATGTCATTATGATGTGGTGCTTCGTCATCATGTCCCGGGAGTTTTTTTTCTCTAACTTCATCACACTGATTAGTGCAGTAATCACATATTGATCTCTGAATCAGAGCATGATGGATGAATTGATGGAGTGATGCAGGAGAACCGACGAACTGGAGCGTCTGATAGAGAACAGGAGGAGGAGTTTGTGCACGGCCGTGGTGGATGGTCATGGTGAACCTATAAAAATATTTACACTCTCAGCTCATTACGCCGTCGTTGTGAATAATATTCCCAGATAAGACACTTCTCAGAAGTCCAAGCACAAGAGGTGGAAAAAAAAAAATCCCAGACCACGCACATGAACTTTCACCTTTCACCTTTAACCCCCTGCGCAGATTGTGAAAAATCAATCCGCCCAATCGATAGGCAGGACGGAAAAATATCTCGCCGCTAACCGGGTAATCGCTCGGAGTCTCGGAGTAAAAGAGCAATGGGAGAGAATATTTATTGCAGAGAGAGCAGAGAATTAGGTTTCGTTTATGGTTCTTCCGTGCAAATGTTAATCGTCAATAACTTTCTCTAGTTTCAGTAGAAAAGGAGCACGCTCAGGTCGGGGAGCCATTTTGTCGAGGTGTGTGTGTGTGTGTGTGTGTGTGTGTGTGTGCAGCGTCGCTGTGAAATGGAGTCCAGCGCAGAATCGTCTCCAGACTGCAGTCGCAATGGGAAAAAAAAAAAAACAAGACGTTTGCAGGAGGAGTTGATGGATGTTATAATGTTTATGTAACAAACACAATCACGCCCAAATGTCCTCTATCAAAACACAGGTTTATAAAAAAAAAAGTACTCATTTATTTATTTATTGATTTGTTCATTTATTCATCAATAATTTTCTTTATTTGAAAAAATATATATAGCCATTTACTTAGCTGCCAAAATGCAATAAGTTGCATTTTGCGATCAAAGACGTTTACGATGAAAATAATCGTTTAAAAAAAACACAAAAACAATGAATAGTAGGTTTGCTTTTTTTCTGTTACACAATCACACATACACATCAGACTGAAGGAGCTGATAGAGTTTTTTTTTTAATTAAAATTATTGTTTTAATGATTTTCTGGATAAAATCACTGAATCCCGAGAAATAACTGGTTAAATAAGTAATCATTACTTTGTACCGGTGGATTTGTGTAAAATATTGCATATGTTTAAATCTTACATTTGTGTGAGAGTTTGGGAAAATTGTTCTTATGCTGTTCTTATATAATTTAGACATCGTCTACTACAGGGTATATACACACAATTTTTTTACTATACAGTATATATACACAATAGTTGTGAAAAATGCAGATTTTCTTGAACTGAAATGTCACTCTTTTGTATTTTTTTTTGTTCTCAATCAGAAATAAAGTTCTAGCATTTCAAAAATCACTCTGAAGTGAAAAATGACATTTAAAGATTTCATGCCAATTCCAAATCTACATTTATAACCTGATGTAGTGATGAAACAGTTCTAAGTTTGCAGTGTGAACTGAGCTCTCACTTTGATTCTCGGCTTCGTCCACGTCAGTCTCTGTCTCATCACTCGTGTTTAAACAGGAACCTCGATGATCACCTCGGCACATTCACGAAATCACACTTAGCTAGCGAGGTTCCAGACGTCTTTAGGCAGACTGAGTGTTTTTTAAACTGCCTCTTTATGCAACATGATCTCTGCAGCCAGACACCAAGCCAAGGTTAGAAAATATCCTACATTAAAAAAAAAAAAAAAATGTTCTAACTTTAAAAATTTAAAAAGCTTTAGCAATGTAACAATTCTATTTTCCATTTATCCAAGGAATAATAAAATATCTATCTACAGACAGGTGACAAATTAAAGGAAAACCTGTGGTTCAGGATTTACGTTTTTTTGTGGATTTGCTCAGCTTGTCCCCTTAGAGTGAAGCTTCACTGCAAATCAATCCAAACTCCTTCTACCTGATCGCCTCTATCCTACGATGAAACATCTACTTCCCAATGGGCGTGGTCTCTTCCAGGATGGCTCCACCCCCCCATCCACAGGGCACGAGGGCTCACTGAATGGTTTGATGAGGATGAAAATGAGGTAAATCACGAGTTATGGCCTTCACACTCGCCACATCTCAACCCAACTGAGCACTGATGGAGATCTTTGAGCGATGTGTTAGACAGCAACAGTGCTCTCTACCACCACCATCACTATACCACCTGAGGGAAAACAGATGATCATGTCTTTTGATGAACCTCCACAGTTGAAGTTGTTCTGGTGGCTCGTCATGGCTGACCACCACACTAACACTCTTTGGCTCGTATACAGAGTCGGTGACTTAAGTCCAAAAGTTACATCAGTATTTATGGGGTAAAGTTAGTTATATTCCTTAGACAGGTTATGCAAGTGTTTAAGCGATTTTCTTAATGAAGCCACGAGATACTAAGTCAAAGGAAATCATGATGGGTTGCCATGTAATTTCCCCTTGCAGCATGAACAGCGTCCGTGTTTTGTTTGTTTTGTTTGTTTTGTTCTCTGTCTATGTGCATCTGTTTTGATCTGAGTCCTGTCTCCGCCCCTGCTCTGTCATTGGTTTATTGTGTTAATTGTTCTTGTTAATTGTTCATTTGAGCCTTATCTCCGCATTTGTTGTTCCCATATTTTCTGTTGTTTCTTTAGTTTCTGCTTTATATTTCCTGATTTTCCCAGTTCCCCTGTGCTGGTATTTCTAGGCTGACATCCTCGTTTCGACACCTTGCATTTGTTTCCTGTTTCTGAATTTCTGAGGATTATCCTGGTTTCTTTCTGCCTGTCTGTATTTTGACCAATGCTTTGAACCGTGACGATGATTTTTAGATATGCCCTAATAACCACACCGAGTTTACGCTCCTCACTCACTCACTCACTCACGTTACATGGGTATGTGGGACGTAAGCGAATTTATCACACTTTTAATTTGCTACTTTGATTTGTTGAAATGCCGGTGTTTGTGTTAATTTGATGCGCTCTCCTGTAAAGAAAACGCGCCCATGGTTTGAAGGATAAGCTGACCGAGCACTCATCTGCTACGTTTACAGCCGTTCATAATTTTATCTATAGAAACAATAAGAAGAAGAACTAAGAATAAAGTCTAAAATTACAAGCCACCTTGCAAAAAAAAGTTTCATGGACTTTAAAAGGACGGTATTTATGAATTAATTAATCGTGTCCTGTTCGTGTATTTAATATTGGTCTTGAATGATATTTACAGCCAAAACTTAAATTTCGAAATTTCAATCCTCTGTGTGTCCTGTACATATAGCAGAATTGACGAGAAAGTTTGACTTTGACTTTGACTTTGACTTTACCCAAACTCCGCCTCCATGTTTGTAACTCTCATGTAGCTTCTGAATAGCGCTGAAGTCTGTAGTTATGTCTGAGGTCTGACTACTGATGTGTGAAATATTGGTATTAAATCCTCACTGCATGATTAAATCAACTCTGAATACAGCCCTATATTTTGATTTATTTATTTTGATTTGATTTATTTATTTCCGTAAATAATAATGGATTATTGAATAATAAGTATCAGTTTTTGATAACTGAGAGCAGACTCCATTATTTCGAGTGTTCAAGAAGGAGTCTAGACGGTCGTCTGAAAGCTCTCAGCGGAAAGAGAAAGTGTGGAAAAAATGAATGTGTGTTTAAATTTGGTCAGAAAGTGCATCTCCAGCCTCGTCCTGATGTCATGCATCTTAATTATGGGGATGCAGGGGTCGGCCCCGTGCGATGTTATCTCTCTCCGGCTGATCTAATGAACACACTCTCGGGTCTCTTTCGCCTGTACGTCTGCAGATAAGCATCTGCCCCACCACCTCCACCCCACTCGCCCCACCATCCTGCCACAACGCCACTCAAAAGCTTCAGTTTCAGGTTTCTGCCGCTTTTACTGCGAAAGCCTGCATTAATTTGGGCTGAAATGAAATAAGCAATAATCAGATTCCACAACACACATTCCCCTGCTTTTAAACACAGACGGCAGGTGCACGGTTTTCTGCTTTTTCTCAGGAAAAGAGCATTATTACTGCGGAGAAGTGAGAGAAATGGTGTGAAATGCGTAGACTTTTAAAAGCTCTCAATCTTTAAAGTCGGAGTGCACAAATAGGATTTGATATATTATGGTAAGGCTAAATATAACCTAAAAGCCAAGTTTTTTGAGATTATACTATGTCACAAATAAGAACTTGCAAAAAAAAAGTAAAAGTAACAACTTTGCGTTATAGAAGCTTCTTCCTCAAAGGCCTGCTTGCTCATTGGCTAGTTACACCAAGGGACGCTAAACACATTGTACTTGTTACTTGCAACATGTTACAGGCAAAAAAAACATTTTTTTTTATTTTGCTACTATTATTTGGATCATTTCTTAAAATTCCTAACACTCTAGTTAGAGTATTAACTGGTCACAAATTCTAGCATTTTCTCGTCGACAGCGTTGATAAACCCGCCATCTCACCGTGTCTTTACAGTTCTAAATTCAAGAAGTTCAAGACTCTCACATGCAACAAACATCAAACAATCATTTCTCAACAAAGCAGGAGAGAGAAAGAGAGAGTGAGAGGGAGATAGAGGGAAAAAACAGAGAGTGTGAGAACAGAGAAAGACAGAAAGGGACAGAGTCAGAGAGACAGACAGAAAGAGAGACAAGCAGTGAGACAGAGAGAGAGACAGAAACAAAGAGAAGGAGAAACAGAGGGAGAGACACACACATGGAGAGAGAGACAGGAGAGATGGAGACAGAGAGGAAGGAAGAGACAGACAGACAGAGAAACACACATGGAGAGAGAGAGACAGAGAGAGAGTGTGTGTGAGAGAGAGAAACAGTGAGAGACAGAGAGGCAAACAGTGATACTGAGACAGACAGAAAGACAGAGAGACACACATATGGAGAGAGACAGAGAGCAAGAGAGACAGACAGAGAGAGAGAGAGAGAAATGAAATCAGACACGCTCGCTAATTTATCGGCCTTGTTCGGCTCGAGGAGGAGGGAAAAAGCGCCAGCTGTTCCCAGAACAGTAGCAGATCGATGGGGGCAGCAGGAGGGGGATTTAGAGGGGCCACAGTGCCAGGCGGTGCCAGCGGGAGAGAGAGAGAGAGAGAGAGAGAGAGAGAGAGACAGGGGCGCCAGACGAGACAACACCCTGAGAGAGAAATGGAAGAGAAAAGGACTGAGTGAACAAAAGGAGAGAAAGATGGAGAACAAGATGGACGGAATTCAAGTTTCTGACTCATTATTAAGCCAAAAGTGTTGATTTAGTGCCAAATCCATAAAAGTGTTTTTAATTGGATTTGAGGTTGTAATTAAAGCGATGGATATTAAGCCCCACCCACAACCGTGTCAATCATGCATAATTTTCGATCCAAGCTGTTGGGTGTAAATGTTAAAAATGTTGTAAATGATTGAGCAAGTGAGGAAACGTGGTGTATGTGTATGTTTCATAAATAAAAGTAAAAAAAAAAATGAGTGTGGAAAGAAGGACAGAAAGAAATGGAGGATGGTTTCATTCAGGCTTCATTCAGGACACCCTTCACTTCATCATAAACTGAGGTTCATGGCATCTCCCTCCCTCTCTCCCTATTTCTCTCTCTCCATCGCAGCTGAAGACGTGGCTCACCTCTGGTCTCGGCGCTGACTGCTATCTCTCCATCCATCCATCTTCAGACAGGCTGCCTCCCTCCTTCTCTCTCTCGTCCTGCAGCCAACCAGCGTTTCCTATTGATTTATCGATTGCCGTCTGCCCGTGCAGACTCGGCGCGCTTTGCCTTGCCTCGCTGCATAGATTTTTCTCCCGAGTTCTCCTCCGTTCCTCGGTTCCTCTCCTCCGCTTTCCTCCTTTTTCCTCTGATTGGAGCAGGCCGGAATCCAGTTCACCTCCAGAGATCAGCTCTTTCCATCACTCTCTTTCTCGATCACTCAATTCCCATCTCGATTATGTAAAAAATCAAGGGAAATCCTTCTCTGTCCATCAACCATGTGCATGTTCTGCTGAAGACCGTCAAAAGTGCACCAGTCAAACACACCGTCCTTTAGAGAATATTTGGGGTTTTTTTACTCCAAAATTTCAGAAACAGAAACCAAAATTTCCAGTTTTTGGAAAAACTCCCTTTAGACCTTGGGATTTTTTTTGTTCAGAAAATAGAGCCTTAGAGCAAAGAGGTGATGTGTGGAATATTGTATTTTGCTTCATTTTGCTTAGACATGCAAAATACTGTGTATAAAAACACACAAACACGCAACAGGAATCTGAGGAATGGTTTGTGCATTCATATGAAAAAAAAACAAACCCAACGTATAACACTTTCTCAGCTCAGTTCTCATCATTTTTATGCATTTTCATGTTAAAAACACACGTGAGCTCGTCCTTAGCTCTGGTGTTGGAGCTTTTATGCTGTTTAGACTCGTCACACCAGGGGTTCTCAGACAGCCAGGGATCCCTTTAACCGTAAAACAATTACACAGACTGCCTCAGCACACGTTTAGTTTATTAGTATATTCCATATATTCACATATTAGCCTCATTTTTTAAATATGTACAATAATATTTTGTCTCTTTGCTGGAGTCAGAGAGCTTTTTATTCCTGACCTTTCTTTTTTTTAAGAGTTATTGAGGTTTGGATTAAACTCATTCAATTGATGTGCAGTTAAACGGCTTAATAAATATGAGAACTCCGTGATCAATATAATAAATATGGGATTTGATTTCCACACTGTAACAAACAAACGACAAAAAATATCGCCGACTCCCTGCTTATGTTTCACTCCCCCCCTGGGTTTAAATTGTTTAAACTGCCTCTTTGTGCTCTTCTCTTTTTTTTTTTTGTCAAGCTTTATTATTGGCCGCTGATCGTGTCAGTCATCCAATCACATTGCTGACCTTGTCACACTGCTGGCCGTCTCACATTTCAGAAACTCGCGCACAAATTAGACGAATAAATAATCACTTAGCTCACCAGACAGGCATTAGTTTTCGTTTGGCATCCGGGTCACGGCACCAAGTCGAGTCATTAGACTGGAGTGATCTTCAGGTTTATTTGTGAGCTTGGTTGGTTGTATCTTCAGACTTTTCATGACTTCTCATGTTATCACCTGTGAGCTTGCTGTGTTCTGTCACATAGCCTCCCACAGCACAAAATGCAGCATACTCAGAGACTTAATTCCCATTTATATAAAGTTAGAGAGTCAGAGATAAACACGAATGAATATAAAACATAGCAAATGGACATAGAGGATGGGAAAAATAATTACTGACAAATATTTGCTCAAAAACTAAGAAATCGTGACCCTTTTTTTTTCTGTAACGTGACATATTTCTAACTGGGACAGAGAGTTGAGAAAATGACGCTATATTAGTACTTCATTTTAAAATTTGTCTTTTTTTATGTTAATGTTGCTGATGAAAAAAAAAAGGTCAAGTTTGATGTCAGGTAGTCTTTACGACCGACTCTTACACCACACTGAGCTCAGATTAACCTCTGGAGATTCACCTCTGAATTTTGTCTGAAAATGTGTCAAAAATAAAAAGGTAAATTGAGTATAACAGTCGGGCTAAGCGTGCTGTAGCATTCAGCTTTGATTTTTTCATCATTTGTCATGGTTTATAGATGAAAATGCCTGACCCTGGCCTCAGCGCTGTTAGAAATCTATTTCTAGGCTTTCAGTTTTAAGGTTATACTTGCAGCACTCAGCAAAAAATAAAACGTTAGAAAGTCTCACTTAATAAAAATGTCACTTATAGTACAGAGAGAGAGCACGCCTGTGTGTGTGTGAGTGTGTGTGCGCGCATATATAAGGTGTACACGCATGCACGTGCACACATATCCGTTTGCACATAGACAGACTGACATGCACACACACACACACACACACACACACAGAAGGTGTCAGCAGGTCCAGAAAATTGGATCACAAGGTCGGATCTGTGGCTGCCTCTGGCCTTGCTGACGGCAAGACTAATCGATCGATACACTCGGTCTCACACACACACACCGGGTGTTTTTGTGGAAAATGATAAAACGCTCCGTGTTGCGCTGTTACAGTAAAATAATCAACAACAGGCTGGTGTGATGAAGAGGACTTACTGCTAGCACCACATATTTGATTATTATCCTATAACAGCACTTCCTGAAGTGTTTCCTTTCTCTCACACCACATCACCTTGCCAATGGGTACAATATGTATTTATTAAAAAAAACTAAAGTTTATTTTTTTCCATTTATAGTTACATTTAATGTTTATTGATGTTTATAATTCCTTCACCGCCACTCTCTTTTTTTCTCCCTTGAAGTTAATAAAAGAAAAAAAAACGCTGCTTGTAATGTTACCAAGAAACCACAAAGCTCCTCTGTTGGAAAATCTAAAACTTTTAACTCTGACTGTTACAAAGCGCTGACACTGGAGACTCCTTCCATAAATAATACAATTAAATAACCATTTCCTTACAGAAAACATCACCATATCAACGATTACTTGTTTTTAAGCTGTTTACTTGGAGCATCCGCCGTATGGGTCCCTGTGAATGAGCTGTTGCTATAGAAACGATAACGTATTAGAGCGAGCGCATTAATATGAACCTGCGATTTGCAGCTGCACGACTGTCAGAGCTGCTGTTCTAGAGAATTAATCAACACCTTCTCTTCTGGCCAATCACAATGCAGAACTGAACAGCACTTTAATACAAAATGCATCAATAAGAAGTCTTTTGTTACCTTGTATTGTACGAACCGTTGTATGTGCTATTTACAGTACGCTTTATGTAAAGGATGAATATTAAATTTAGAAAATGTATACTTTATATGTAGAATTCCTGACAGGAAGTCGAGTAGCCGCGTGCGTTCAGGGTTGGAGAGCGGTGGCGTGTCCACAGGAGGAGTTATGGCTGTCGGCGTGAGTTGCTCTGTGCCAAAGTTTCCCTAAAATCCCTCTTTTTTCTGTCCGAAATGCTTGTTTTTTTTTTTCCAGATGACCTCACCACCGTGATGTGTTCATTCGACTCTAATTGCTTTTGGATGTGCTGTCCCCCCACTTCCACCCTGCTTCATACTTTAACCTAATGGCTCCATCATCATAAATCTAATAGTCCGAAACTTCAAACTTTGTGCTTTCGCCAGAAAGATGTTCTTTTCAACTCGGTTATATGAAAGGAAAAAGTATAAAGATTCCACAGGAAAATGTATATATTACCTTTGATTTTGGCTGTTTTTTCGCAATAAGGGATGGCTTTAGTGGGATAAAAATTGATTTTTTTAAGCTTTTTTGTGCATTAGCTTTTAAGTTTTGAAACGTTACTTGCCGAGGCCATTTCTGATCAATAAGCAAAGCCCCAATATATATCTCTGATGCAATAAGGGAGAGAGGGGCATGAAGAGAGAGAGAGACTATCATCTGAATAGAGCATTTGGTCTTCAGAATAATGTTTTTTTTACTCAATTTAAAAGCTACTTTATGTGAACAAAAACACCTGCTCAGAAAGTTCACTTTCCAGTTTCCTGTCTTTTTAATCCTTCATTAAATTATAATAAAAGTCTTTCACGTCACTGGTGCAGACGTGACCAAAAATGGGTTAGAAATGTGTTTGGAGTTTCAGTCTAGGTAATGTTATAAAAAAAAAAAAAAAGATGTCTCATTTCTGGTAAGAAAGACCTTTAAGAACACAGACATGAGCATTAAATAGTGTATTTATGTAATAACGTATGAGAATGCATAAAGGTCAGTCAGGATTCAGTGTCAGTATTCAGCAGTCTTCATGACATATTGTTAATATGTGCTTCTTAAGTAAGTGTCGGTCTTTTAAGCTCTGCATTATAATGCTTCGCAATGTTATAAAATCGAGTAAATGTACATCACTTATACATACACAGAGCTATCAGATTTCTTACAGAGGAGCAGGTGAACTCGGCACGGAAGGCACTTGTACGTTAAATACAGCATTAACACTATTCAGAATCTATAATCTATAACACTGCGCTATATTTTCACAGCAGGCACCAATTACTAGAAATGAATTCCTCCTTTCTGATTGGCCGGTAAGTGTGTATTAATTCCCTTAATACCTAATACCACAGTGCCTTTGGACTGTGATTGGTCAGAAGGTGTTGATTAATTTTCTATAACCGCAGCTCTGACAGTCGTGCAGCTGCAGATCACAGGACTATTATTTTTATTATTAATGCGCTTCATTCTAATATGATAATACATTATCGTTTCTATAGCAACAGCTCATTCACGAGGACTCGTACACGGAGCTCCATATAAACAGATTTTAAAAACCTGTGAAATCCTTACAGTGGTGAAGTTTTCAGTAACATCTGTGGAAGGAGTCTCCAGTGTCAGTGCTTTGTAACAGTCAGAGGTAAAGCTGTAACAGAGGAGTTTATATTTTGCTTTTTTTTTCTTAAAGAGAGAGAAAAAAGAGAGACTGGGGAGGGAATGACTAAACATTAATAAACATTAAATGTAACTGTAAATGTAAAAAAAAAAATATATTATATGATTTTTTTAACAAATAAAAATTGTAATCATTGGCAAATTGCTGTGGTATAAGAGGAATAAATCACTTTGGGATGTGCTGTTATAGGAAAATAATCAACTTCCGAGATGTTAACAGTAACTTCATGACACATGAACACACTGTTTTATTCCTTACATGATGGTCACTTTATAGAAATTATAAAATGAATTTATCACATGAGCCACTGGACAAATAATCCTTCTTTACTAATTTCCTGTTCCAGCATCAAAAACTTACCTGTGCTAAAGTCTTATAAAACAACATAAAAGATGACAAAATCAATATAATGAGCTCTTTGTGCTTGTTATTGCTTGTGTACTGAGGTTTCAGGTTATGAGCTGCAGTCCATTAGTTGCTCCAAATGACGAAATATAAATGTAAATATATTCTCCTGCATTTTTGTATAAATGTTGTAAGGATTTATCGTATTTTTTTTGGCTCTGTTGTCAATCAGCTTCGCACACTAGTAGTGTTTATGCTGCCAGAATACACACCGCTGTGCTACACACATTTCTCTTGAAGTGTACAACTTTCTGCATTACCCCCAACATCTTTAAAACGATCCACCTTATTTCTTTAAAGCCCTTTAGCCATTAGCGGCGCAACTTTCTCATCAGGAACAAAAGGACGGCCTGGACGCATAAAAGTCCATTTCCCTCTCATCTCGCCATCCAAGTCTTCCTCCTTTAATAACAGGAGAGAGAGAGAGACAGAGAGAGAGAGAGACGGTCTCAATGGCGGAGGCTTGCGCCGAAGCTCGCGTCTCAGACTGGAGAGCTCTTTAGGACGCTCCGGCTAAATGGAGTCGGCGATGAATGGAGTCTTGGCACTCGTCTTTTCTCCCGTGGAGCGCATTTAGAGCATCGACTACCTGTGAGAAAGCTCAAGACGGGGCTTAAAAGCCCAAAGAAGCACTCGGATGGAGAGAGACAGAGAGAAAGGGAAAAAGTTGAAAGAGTGTTTGAGAGACAGAGAGATGAAGACGAAGGGGTGTTCTTCTGAGAAAAGAGAGACGAGCATAAAGGAAAGGAGCGAGAGATGAAGAGAGAGTGGACAGAGCATTCTGAGAGGGTGAGGAAGTTGAAAGGAGAGGGAGAGATGGAGTGAGGGAGGGGTTCAGAGTGAGCTAATGGCTCTAAGACGACCTCGATGGAGACGCGGCCTCACAAGTGGCCTCTTCCCGGCTTTTCGGCCCGCGGCGCATGTGTGTGCTCGTCATTAGAGGTTCTTTGAGAGAATGTTTTGAACGTGTGAATTTGTTCAGTCGCTCTGAGAGCAGCAGCGTGGACGAGCTAACGGTGCTTCGCCGATACCCAGTATGGTGTAGAAGAATTTGTAGAACCCGGATAAAACTCGGCAGGGTGAAGTGTAGTGCGAGGGGGAGGTTAGCATCCGTAGCTTTAATTAAGATTTCTTTTATATCAATTAAACAATGTAGCTACTTTGCTTTCATGCAAATTATCCAGCTGTTATTGCATTGAACAATGTTTTATCCTGACTTTGCTATCGCAGACAAAAATCGCACCTCATGAAAACGAATTCTTTGGTCGCGAGTTGAGATCGATGGTCTTAGAACGCATAATGTGGGCAATTTAGTGCCACTGCGACCCAAGATGGCCGACGACAAAGTTGTATCAGTATTAAAATCTCCGAGAGCAAGCGCTGCTTCTAAAATCCACCAACTCACAGGACAGCTACAAATACTACAGTGACGATGGTGAAGCATAAAGGAGGTTTTTTTTAAATTCTGTCGATCTTTAACTGCACCACTTTCCTTTTTTAACTCCGCCTTTTTTCCCTCTTAAACTTTTATGGACAGAACATACAACATAAACAATTAAAAACAAACATGACCTATTGTCATGAATGTCTATATTCTAGAATAAACATATTTTTAAAAATGAACTATTTTTATTCTGAGCATTCATTTGTCATTTCCTGGAAATGACTCGTAAACAAAAAAATTTTTGTCCCAGACTGATTTCTCTAACAAATTCAAACAAATCTGAACAAACAAGTGTTTTGGTTTTGTTTGATTTCATACGAATAAAGCAGTATGAAAGAAACACTAACTCTAAACTTAACCTAGACCAGTTTTTACCAGTTTTTGATTGATTCAGTTGTCAGAAGCCTCAGACGTCGCACTCGAAGCTTTTGCTTCAATACAGAATTAAATATCATAGATGCTTAGAAATCAAACCAAAGTTCAGTTCTGTATTATCAGCTACAGAAAACTGCCTGTATAAAAAAAAAGTGGAGTAAATGATTACAAACAGCTAATAGTCAAATGCTCTTTGGATCAAAATGGCTGCCGGCTTGTGTTTGCCTTTAAGCGAGAGAAATTGTACAATTAAAAAAAAAATAAATTAAATTAAATAGACAATGAAAGTGGTGAGCTAATGGACAATATTTTGCAGAGAATTGCAGAACATGGTTGTCCAAAATGTCATATAATTGTTGTTATGGATAGCAGTCACAAGCTAAACAGCTAAATAGTGTATTACTTGTGTAGCCGTGTCAGCTACAAGCCTGCAAACTCACGTCCCTGCTTCATCTCTGAGGTAAAACTAGCGCCTGTTTATCAGGAAAAAGAAACAAATGGCTTTCTTTGGATGAGCTGTACGTCATCTGATTATTGACCGGCCACTGATGAGGTGTGTGTTTTGCTTAACGACCACATAACTCAGAATGTTTGCATACTTCTGGATCCTGGATTCCTTTCCCCGTGATAATAGGCGTATGGGTTTTCTGCCCTGGTCAGATATTAACCTAACCTCATCCAGAGCTGCTGCGTTATCTCCACTCTGGCGTCCAAAGACGGCTTAAACTCTCACACACACACACACACACACACACGTTCAGGGGGGGTGGCGAGCAGCTGGACAGCTCCGTCCCCCCGCGGACTGGGGCCGATTGGACGAGCTGTCCAGCAAGGCCTCATGGGAAATGCCCTGGCATGGAAAATAAGGGGTTCAACTGGCCTGGAGGTCAGAAACCCCCCCAACCCACAAAACACACACTCTCGCTGCGAAACCCCTCTGGCGCTGTGTGTGTTTGCAGTGAGCTTTGTGTGTTTAGAGAGGAGAGATATGGCTCGCTCCGTCCCTGAGTCGCTGATAACGACACACAAAAGCAGCGGCTTCGCTCTGTCCTGTCAGGAGACACACACTGTGAGAAACTCTCGCTGTCTATATGTCTTACTAGCTCTAGCTCTCTCTCCCTCTCTCCCTCTCTCTCTCTCTCTCTCTCTCCTGTATCACACACTACTATATCATCTCTCTTTGTTATGAAGCAACATTGCCACTCCTCAACATAACAGAACCATAATAAGGAAGTTGGGTTAGCGTAAAAAAGTATAATTACAGCGTAATTTTATCCTCCTGGAGCATTTTCTCAGCAATTTACCCACACATCTGAGGAAAATGTTGACATTCCCGACATTTTTGTGCCGTTTTTTTAATGTCAGTGTATCCTTATATTGTGTGTATAAGACTTAAAAGCTACATGCTAGCTAGCTAAGACAGCAGTGAGGAGCCATTCAGTGTACATGGTGCTTGGTTGCCTAGCAACAGTGTTCTCATGCATCGGACCACTTCTCATGTTGAAGCCGGGTTAACGGGTTTACGCTAACTGTAATTACAGTGTAATTTTATCCTCCTGGAGTTTTTTGCTGTAATTTGCCAACACATCTGAGGAAAATGTTGACATTCCTGACATTTTTGTGTCTTTTTTTTTTCTGTCACTGTATCACTGGACTTCACAATATGCCGAAACCCCTTGACGCTATGGTTAGCGGTTGTGTATTTACAGTGTATTTCTTTTCCTTATGGAGTCTTTTCTATATTCCAGCCATTTTTGTGTCATTTTTGTGTCTTCATGTTGTGTGTATAAAACACTTAACAGCTAATTATTAGCTAACTAAAACAGCAGTGATGCGTCTTTCAGGGCGCTCGGTTGCCTAGCAACAGTGTTCTCATGCATTTAACCGATTAAAAATGAACGTATTGTATATTCTAATATTTCTGCTTGTAACACAACTGTACAAAAATCCACAAGAGAAAAATTAAGAACACACACAATAACAATTTTATCTTAAGTCTTATTATCTTAACATTTTCCTTTTTTAACCCTCTTCTTCTCTTCTTTCTTTATTTCTCTAATATTTTAATATGTCCTCCATCTCATCTCCTCTTTTCTCTTTTTTGTCTTTCCTGCTGTCTTTCCTTCCATCCTTCCAGTCCGTCTTTCCTTCTGTTCTCCCCTTCTCTAACTCTCTGCTGTCTTTACTCTTTATCTCTTTTTTCTTATCCTCTCATCTGCCCTTTCATTTTCTTTTCTCATCTCTTCTTTTTCTTTCTCTTCCTTTTCCTTCTCTTCTCTTCTCTTCTCTTGTCTTCTCCAACCCTTTAGTCATGTTGTTTTTCGTTCCCTTCTCACATCTCACCTTCTCACCTTCTCTCTTTTCACATCTTTTTTTTTCCTTTTTCTGCACCATCTTCACTCTTCTTCTCCTCTTCTTTATTCCCTTGCTCTCTTTTCTTTCTCTTTTTTTTCCTTATCTTCTTCTTTAATCAAATTTCACATTTAATTATCCTTTCTTCTTCTTTTTTTCTTCTCTCATTAATGTACTGTCTTTTCTGTTATCCTTTCTCTTTCCTTTTTGTCTTTTATCCTCTGTTTTCCTCTCTTCTCTCCTTTTCTTTTTTCTTCCCTCCATCTTCAGTCTCTCTTTACTTCTCTTACAGTTATCTGAAATTCATAATCGGTGGTCTGTAGCATCTCTGCACTCATGACGCGTTCGGTTTTTCTGCAGAATTCTGTGCAGAACTCAGTCGAGTACGGATTTATCAATATTTAAATCATGTAAATCAGGTATGAATATCGACCCGGGCTCCGTTTTCCACCGGAGCGCTCTCGGGTTTGTGTCTGTGTGTAATTCATATTCCGCTCAGAACGCCGAGGTAATTTTTATTGAATTGTTGTTGTAATCTGAAGACTCGGAGTCAGGATTGAGGACGGGGCTGTTGGCACACAAAGCTCTATCGGTGAACAGATTTCTTCACAATTAACATTTAGATGTTTTAGTTTTAGATGAACATTTTGGATTTTCAGAAGTGGAGAGTAAAATTAGCGAGTGTGTGTGTGTGTGTGTGTGTGTGTGTGTGTGTTGTGTGTTCTCAGTAAATACATTATGACATACAGAGAAGATTGTGTAATGGTGATGATTTATTGACAAATAAACAGAAGTAAAGACATCAAACACAGACTATCATTTAATAAAAAATACTGTATATATGACTAAGAAATAATAAGCAGTGAGTAATTTCAGCATTGATTAAAAAAAATGATAACTATTTACAATATTTCCTTATAAATGAAGATCCAGTAAATGAATAAAGATCATGTGTATTATTGTTTCCGTAGTGGCGATGCTTTTTTTTTTTCCTTCTTTAAAGATTTCCATGAATTCTGAACATGAAATAGCACCAATGCTAATATTCTGTGTATATAAGAATAAATATAAATATAAGATATAAGTAAAGGTAGAGATAAAGTAAAGATGTTAGTGTGTAAAGGATGGATCGTGAATAGAAACAGAGCAGAAATGATATTAGGTTCCTCTCTATCTATATATTACATATGACAAAAATTAGCACGTGGAGTTTAAGAAGAAGAAGAAGAAGAAGAGGAAGAAGAGGAAGAAGAGATTTGATCCAGTATATCTGTACTCAGGATTGTTATAAAAGCCGTGTGATGCTGTGATTCCTCAGGAAGCGGATCTGACTGTTGATGAGATGATGCTAATCTGCGTATGATGGAAAAGATGACTAAACCCGAAGTGAAGAAATGGAGTAGAAGTGATCCGGTGTCTCTCTTTAAAACAGACAGAAGCAGGAAACAGAGGAGTGTGTTTGCGTGGCGTCGTCCTCCTCCTGCTGAAACGTCCCAGCTGGTGAGGTTACTGCATCTCGAAGGAAAGAAATCAATAGCAATAATTTTCTAAGGTTTGTGCACCACACACACACACACACACACACACACACACACACGCATGCTCCATTTTCTCTTCCTTTCTTCACATTTCAGTTTATCCCGCACTGAAGCATGGCTGTGGTCAAACAGATAATATTTTGTGTAACAGTGTGCATGATATTTTATTCTTAAATGTGTGTGTGTGTGTGTGTGTGTGTAAGCACTATCAATTCACTTCACATGCTGTAAGATGGTAAAGACGGCGCTTGTTTGCGTTTTAACAAATCCGCCATTTTCTCCTGCACAAACACCACGTATCCCATAATCCTCTGGGTGTGTTAATTGATTCCTATTTAACGTAGAAGGAGGAGTCGCATTGTTGGTTCGGGATTAGTTAATCAATCAGTCAGTTGTGTGTGTGTGTGTGTGTGTGTGTGTGTTTTCTTGGCTGGCGTAAGCATGCCTTCAGCACCACTCTCTCACTCTCTGTCTCTCTCTCTCTCACACATGCTTTCTTTACTCATCATCTCTCACTCTTTCTCTCCGTTTATTTCTCTCGCCCATCCTCGTTCTCTCTATTCCTCTTCCACTCACACTGATTAAACCTCCTCTCTTCTCAGCAGCATCATAACCCAGTAATAACACACACAGGAAAACACCCCCAGGGCCACCGTGTGTGTGTGTGTGTGTGTGTGTGCGTGTGCTCAGCTCTCAAACAATTACACAAAATTTCAGTTTCTATTCATATACAATTATGTAACTTAACCCCTTCATGCACAGCGTCTTATGAATCAGGCGGTTTTTAGTAAAATATAAAATATAAATCTCCTCTAAATCCCTCAAGATCTTTAGTGTAATTTAATACAAAGCATTATCCTAGTTTCTCTCACTCTCTACACTCTCTGGCATTCTCAAACAAGCATGGCTTTAGTATTTTTTTTTACAAACTTTCTATACAAAATCCTAAATTACATTTTAAAAAATAATAATAAAAATAAAGAAAAAATCAGCCTCATCATGCAATAAAGCATCATATCAAAAACTATATTAAAAGCTATATCATGTCTGAGAAAAAAGTGATTTTCTGTAATTGTAGTCATCAAGATTTAATATTTTACACCTGAACATTAACGATGTTTTATAAATAAATAAGTGCCGCTCTCGTATTTAGTTTTGCGTTCACTCCGTGTGCTTTTCCTTCACCGTAAATTAGTCTGTTATCTAATGTGTGCACCTGTTCTGAGTTCAACCCTCGATTAGTTTGCTTTATTCGCTCAGGTCCCTTTGTCTCAAAGTCTCATTCATTGTTCATGTACGCTTCTGCGCCTCACTCTCCCTCCCTCATGCTCTCTGTTTCTTGAGTTACTTCCTGGTTTTAACCCTCGCCTGTTTCGGTGTTTTGATAATGGATTATCCTAACCTGCCTGGAATATTGACCATGATTGATGATGGATTTTCACCAATAGATACCATTCTGAGCTAACCCTTTTGTGTCCTGCCTCTAACCGCACATCACATCTGTCCTTTTTTTCTATCTAATGATATTCCTACATACGGCCAATCCTTTTAAGTGATACTTAGAAAAAGTCTAAATTCATTTCACGTGCAATTTTCAGTAATAGAAAACCAAGTAAAGAATCTGGATATGTTTTTAAATCATTTAAAATGCATGAATGAGTTAAAGGTGCACTACGTTACACCAGGATATTAAAGGTACAAGGTACAAAGCCATAGTCATCAGTGTACACCCCAGTGACACCACTCGTACCTTTAAAGCTACATTACAGGACCTTATTATTATTATTATTATTTTCTTTCTCTTGTAATACTGCGTAATCATCGGAGTAAACATGTGTAGTGGTGTTTATTTGATTATAGAGCAGGCACATCGTGTCAGAATTACTGTAATTATGACTTCTATTACACAGCGTCACCTGATTCGAACCTCAGAATTTTCTATACCATGGGCAGATGTGGGATGGGAATTCTGCTGCTGTGTTGCCATAGAAACAACGAGTTTCCACATCCAGGAAGACGAACAGCGCTGAGTCGAATCTCTTACGGTGTTACGCCATGACGCGAACACACTGTTATTTACAAATACGTGGACGAATCTGGGACGGGAATTCTAGCGCATGTATGTTGCCATAGAAACGACGTTTACGGTATTAATACATGACATAAACACACTGTTGTTTCCATATATATGGATGAATCAGGGACGTGAATTCTACCTGATGATAGACCGTTGCCATAGTTACAACTTTTACAGTATTATGTCACGATGTGAATGTACTGTTGTTTAAAAATATATATATATAGCCGAATCTGGAACAGGAATTCTATCTCACATGCGTCGCCATAGAAACGACTTTTACAGTATTACACCATGACGTGAACACATTGTCGCACTGATGCTAGTGTGTTGCCATAGAAACGGCTAGTTTCCACATCCGGAGTGATATAAACAGCTCCCGGTTGTGATGTCATAAACAGCGCGATTCAGACATGGCGTGACATGAACGCAGCATTATTTCTGAATGTTCTGGACTCTGGGATGTAAAAGGCATTCATTTACTTTACTGCTCGTAATTAACACTAATGAATTCACGTAGAAGTGAAAACTCTGTGTCATTCGAGTGACTGATGAGCAGATTTGAGCTTGACCCTGCATATGGCACCGTGGTCACTATGGCGTTGGTCAGTGTGTGTGTATGTGTGTGTGTGTGTGTGTGTATGAGTGTCCTTGCTCTGGTCAGTGACCTTGATCTTAGAGGTCATCGGACAGCAGGATGACCAGCTGTCCATTTCCATTTTGAAGATGCTATCTCCCCTTCCCCCTCTTTTCTTTCTCTCCGTTTTTCTCATCCTTTGTCTCTCACACCTACATGCCTGCCCTGACCCTCATTCCACCTTCATCCTGACTCTCTCTCTCTCTCTCACACACACACACACACATCTACACCCTCTCTATCTCTCTCCCTCTTTCTCACCCTCTCTCTCTTATTTTTAAATCAGAGCAGTAGCGTGTACCTGAGAGTGTATGTGTATATCTAAGTGTTTGTGTGTGCGTGTGTGTGTGTGTGTGTGTGTGTGTGTGTGTGTGGACGCTGAGCTGAAGGCTCATATCAGCTGTTACGGTGTAATGAGAAGGCTTTTTACGCTCCGAGCGTCTCTAAATCAGCAGAAGGACTCCTCTCCCTCAGAGTCGTCTCTTATTGCTAATCGTATCAGAGCAGTGCTAGCTTAAACATCACGTGTGTTTACGTTAACCCTTACAGAAACGGCACATAAACTTCACGTGTGCTATACATTACACACATGCTCACGTATTCACAAGATCACAGTTTTTACATGTAGCACACGTTTTTATTTTCTTCCTTTTCTTCTTTTTCATTTATTTTTCATTTATTCACTGCTTATGTGAATGCTCCTGTGCGCAGCTTGCTGAAGTGCACCTTCGCATGTTTTCCCACCCGTTACTCACGTAAACACGTGGAGAACATATGATCACGTGACATGTTCATGACTTTTCTGTAAGGGACATTAGACAATCTAAATGTTTAATAGCATGCAAATCACAGTGGAACATTCCATCGAGTGCTGAATTTTCCCAACTTTTGCCGTTTTCTGTTTTGCAGAAATTATTTTAAAGTACAAAGTATCTTGTACTGAAGATCCAGACATTCCTGGAAATCTATGAGGTAAAAAAATTAAACCAGTTCATGGCAAATGTTACAGTAATATGAACAAAGAAGGATCAGGATGTGATTACGGTATGTGCTATACAAGCAACACACACTTTGTTGTTACTCCCAATGCTTTCCCTCGAACAAAAAAAACAGTTATCGCCAAGCAGAAGGTTGTGTGAGGTGTGTCGTTGTTTACATGATCTCTGCAGTGAGTCATGGGAAAATATTCATTGCCAGGAATTTAAAAGACGTCTAGACTTCAGCCAGCATGAAAGCTTTAATCCATTTTTTCAACATATATTCTAGAAATGAAACTTTTTATGAATCTAAAATGGATGTATTTCTGGAGATCAGAATTGACCCATAATATGTGACCTACTTAAGTGGACTTTCTTGGGTCAGTCTTTGGTCAGTTCACAATTTTTCCTCTGCTTCTCTTTTTTAAAAATAGAAGTGGCCACACTACAAGATATAAAAAAAAATGGTACCAGTGTTGAAAATACTCCAGATATAATAACAGATTTCAGAGATTCTTTTCCTGGATCAACATTCAGTCATCAACATGTAACTACAAACGGATAAAAGTACTTCTTTTCATTTTTTTTCAAAAAAATGAATCTATCAATGAACCTATCAAAGAAGGAAAAAGACCACTGTAACTTTTCTTAACAATTCTCAGGACTCAAGCTAATCTGCCTCGTTAGCATGACGGCGCGGGGCCGTTCTGTAAGCAGTGTGGGTGATTTGAGCCGATGGAGCTGTATTTATGACATCAGAGAGGAGAAGCTCATCAGGAGAACCCTTAATGTTCACCGCGCCGGCTCTGTGCTGGAGAAAAATCCTTATCAGCTTGTGTTCGGGTATTTAGCGCCCGAGAGTGTGTGGAAAGAAGAGGAGGAGTCGGAGAGCAGAGGAAGATGAAGCACCGCTGGGAGAACGGGCTCTCCCGAGCTGTAAAATGGATGTTACACTTTCTGCTTTAGCCATTTTACTGGCTGAATCATGAGGATAGATAATCAGCGGTGGTTTTTAAGAGAGAGATTTATGAGCCGTGTAGATGTTTTCGGTGCACGGACAACATTGTGGTGATGAGTCACAGCTTTAGCAGATAAACGGTGCAACAGGAAATAAACAAACGTGTTCTGAGGCAGATGTTCTGTTTATTGCCAGCAAATAAAGCTGCGTCACCAAAAGCACAGTGTTCACTGATATAGTTTTGTTAAAAGACTAAAAGACGACCTCTTGTCGTTAACAGTTGGTGGGTGAAGTGTTCACTGGTTCTGGTTTGGAGATCAACACTTCTCCACTGGAACGTGGGTTTATGTTTGCTTTCTGTCTCATTTACAGCTTGGTTACAGGTACCACAGCCAGGACCTCACAGCTCCAAGGTCCTGTGATCAACCCTGAGCTGACATCTCATCATGGATCGCGGTTCATCGCCTGAAGCCTGAGCTGCTCCGCTGTATCTGCTGGATATCCCCGGAGATGCATCCCGACACCATGAGCTTGTCATCTCCCTGGAGAACTCTGGGCTCACACCAACTAACAACACACATCACCTCGGTGTATTTCCGGACACTCAGCTCTCATTCTGTGCTCGTGTTGCCTGACTCGGTCATGCAGGTCTCTCCTTTACAACATCTGGTATTTTCTCTAGACAGAGCGCTTGTTCGGTTCCACTGTAAGCAATCAGATCCCTGAAAATAATCCAGAATGCACCTTGTCCTCTCATTGCTGCGTTCCTTCTACTGACCTCCATGTAGCTGCCCACATCGGTTTCAAAACTCTGATGCTCACCTAGAACGTCAAAAACAGCACCCTGCTCTGCACCACGTTCTCTTTGAGGTACTAGCATCGTCCAACTCGAGCCACCAGCCCTCGAGACACAAGTAAGATCCGAATCAAGACTCTTCTCTGTCCTGGAGACAAAGTAGTGGAATGAACTTCATCCAAGTGTCCAGACATCACTGGCGATCTCCAAATGAAGGCAGTAAGAGTTCGTTCAGGGTCATGGAGAATCTAGAGCCAATCACAGCAAACACTGGGTGCAGGGTGGAGGAATTCACCCCTGATGGGATGCCAGTTCATCACTGGGCGCCATCCACACACTCATTAACACCTAGCATAGGCAGTCCACCTGCCTGCATGTTTTTGGACTGTGGGAGGAAAGCAGAGAACCTGGAGGAACCTCATGTGGACACGGGGAGAACGTGTGAAACTCTGCACAGACAGGAACCCCGAGCTGCACTAAGAAAGTACTGTATGTAAAAAATAATTACTTTTACACCTGTTTGAAGTTTGAGTTTGTGGTTAGAAATACAGCAAAGGCAAACTAAAAAACAAGTTTATGCCAAATGCACGTTAAAATCACCCGAGCACGTAGAAAACATCGAGGAGCCCATGCTATATAAATTATTCGATACTTATATAAACAACTAGTTTACAATGTTTTGTGTATCACATCCAGTGTTTATTTTCTCTTTCTGTGCGTTTCATTGCTCCAAATCTCCAGAATACACAGGCATCGTTATAGATTCACTCGACAGCTAGCGATATGGACGAGGACAATCGCTGCAGTGTCCTGAACCTTACACAGCGCAGGATTATTCCCAAATCTGTGCTGTGAAATGAATCCTAATAAACACATGAATAAGTGTGTGTATTATTCTCATCTCTCAGTCCCGCTCTGCAGCGACACCTCCACTGAAGACCCAGTGGTTTCCATTTGTCCTGATTGTGACAGTGTGGCGCCACAACGAACTACACACACACACACACACACACACACACACATACACACAAATACACACATACGCACAAATACACACATACGCACACACATACACACTACATGCCTGTAATGCTGCACTGGCTTATTGATTAGCTTCATGACGCCTGCAGGAGAAAAAAACACCCCGTCGTCTGAGCACAAAGACTTCGCTGTGTGTGTGTGTGTGTGTTCGAAGAAACTGCTGCTTTCGGCTTTCAAAGCAACAAAGCAGGACGTCACACAAATAAATGTAAGAACTAAACATTTAAAGCATACACTTTAGCAGATCTATATTCTTCAAGAAACGTGCTGTAATTTTTAAGATCACTTTTCTACAAAAAAGTGCGAACACAGGAATGAAATAATGCGCACTACACACTCGCAGTACACACTACACCTGAGCCAAATCAATAACTCAGTGTTGGACAGCTCGCCTTGACTGGTAGGCAACGGGTGTGACTCTATTCATGGCTGAATCCTAAATCCCAAAACGCCCTGTGCCCTTTTTAAAGTGCACTAAACTGGATAATAAATGAGGGTCTCTACGCTGCATGTAGTGCACTACATATCTGATAGAGAGCCCTAACTGCACCCTATTCCCTATATAACTACATTACACTGGGGTTAAAATAATAACTTCTGCATCCTCTGCTCCCATTCTGCGTCCAGGAGAATCCCAAACGCCTTCCTGTTCCCCACGCTAGTGCACTGCATACCCTATCTACAGCACTGTGTGTCCATGAGAACCCAAAAACCCTTCCTGTTCCCTGTGCACTACATAGGGTATAGAACAATGTCCACTACACCCTACACCCTTTCTAGTGCACTATATATACAAAAGAATTCCAGATGGATTACTGTTATCTATGCAAGTGCACTATATAGTGTATAAACCTAATGACTTTTAATGAATTTGAGAAATGTTGAACCCTTAAGGGTTCTTCAGTTGTTCCTCGGGGGGAACACTTAAAGGTTATACGTGAAAACACTATGACAAACTGGAAATCTGAAAAATGGGTCAAAGTAGAACCCTTTATTTAGAACCCTTAATTATGCGGTGAATGTCCAAAATATTTTGTTTACCTCGAACATTTCCGGTGTTTTATCTCATTTACCTTATTGTTCAGATGTTAAATTAATTTGTTAACATTAACATTAACCCTTAAAAACCTTTTGAGGTTCTTTGAAGAACCCTTTTTTTTCTAGTGCACTACAGAGTACCCGGGTGATGCACTTATTAAGAGACCAGAGGGCTAGCAGTGATACGCTTACAGAATATTTACAATGCTTCAGGGTTCTTCAGCTGTTCCTCTGCGAGAACCCTTAAAGGTTCTATGCAGAACCATACCATAGATTGTTCTGCTATCAGAATGCAGGTCCTCTGAACCCTTCAAGAACCCTTTTTTTTTTTTTCTGAGTAAGTGCTCGACTTATCCCTTACAATAAGGTCACATGACCTTCACATGCAAATAATCACGTGTGTTTTTTAAAAACTTCACATGTTGCGTTTCGCACGTTTTCACGTTTTCACGTGTACGTTTTGTGTCTTTAATTGCGCTTTTCTCACAGGAATAATTCGGTTGAGACAGGAACATTTTCTTTCCTTCTATGGAGGCTGGGAGCAAATCATTTATAAGAAGCAGTTAATTAGACGTGTTATTTTGCACTTAAATTATATGTTCGAGGCATTGTTTATTGCGAACATTATTCAAAACGTAAAATCCTGACGTTTCGCCGTCGCTGACTCAAACGTGGGAAACTTTTACTTACTAAACGCTCGACACTATTTACATGCCACTCAGAGACAGTGGTAATGGATTAACTAGCTACAAGATCGAGTCAACATTGGAGCACAATGGTTCTTGTGATGGTGAGCATTACGTCTGTTTACACACACACACACACACACACACACCTGCAAGCAACGCTGAGCTCGCACACATCAGTAAGCAGGTTCATCAATTTCTGTCCCATTCTCTTAGTGGGAATGTTTGCACACACACACACACGCGCGCGCGCGCACACACACACACACAGGCGTGTTGTTTTTGAGGCTGTTTTTAGCCATTTTAGATGTGATTTATTTGGCACACGTGTGACTTGATGCTTAAAACTTGCGTGTAGTGTGTTTTCACGTCTCTTTATATCCAACATATTTTGCGTTGCCTCGAACACAGTCAGTGTTTTATCTCATTTACCTTATTGTTTAGATGTTAAACAGCAGTATTAAGGATGTAAGTGAATATGAGTAAGAATGAACAGATGTGTTCTACACAGATACAAACAGAGATACGAATAAGAGGAATAAGAGAAATTTTTTTATACTGCGTTTGGATGAGATTAGAGGTGTAGATCGCGACCGGGACTCCGTGGGAACACAACCAAAAAATGATCAGGTTCGGAGGTTTTCACTTTGAAGCCAATCCTAATTCCTAATCAAGGTCATGAGATAAACAAAGACCACATTCATTAATATTTACGTGCAGCACTGTGTGATGTAAATACCGCATTCATTCATTCATCCTTAGTAACTGCCTGGTCAGGGTCATGCTGGTTTAAATTACGCTACTCGTTTGTTTATATTCTGGGAAATATCGTGGGCAGGTACAAACAAAAAAAATTATTAAAAAACTGTGTGAGCGGGATTAAAAAGACAGTCTCACACACATGGAGGGATGTACCTGGGAAAAAATACTGATATTTTAGGCCACACCCACTTTGGGTTTAAAGCCAGATAGAGATGGTCTCATTGCGTTATACCACTAATCAGTATGTATCAAACCACAACTAATAATCCATAAAATAAGCCTTTAAGACAATAAATTGACATGTAGTTTGATTAAATTAATTATTTGTATAATTTTGCTATAAATGAGCCGATACCAGCAAAAAAAAAAACCGTAGATCAGATATCAGATCCTGTAACAAACGGCAAAGACTGGAGTTAGATTTGGTTGAGAAATGTATTTGTGGAACTGGAAATGTTTACATATCATACAATCATATTTTAGGATTTTTTTAACTTATATTTATACGTTATACTTTATTATATTTATTATATTTACAGCGTAGGTGAGTTTTATGTTTAACTGTCAAGTGCTTCAGTTAAAAAAAAATCACTTTAAAGCTTAGTAGTTTTTAAAGAACACAATATCAGATGGGTTTCAGAATCCGGTATCAGAAAAGAAAAAGTGGTATCGTGCATATGTGTGTGTGTGTGTGTGTGAGTGTGTGTATTTTCTAAACCCTGCTCAAGGTTACAGGTTTATAGTGTCCACTCTATAGTGAAGAAAATTGGCATCTTACTCTATAATATGAATAATAATCCAGTAAAATAATTATAATTCCTGGTTGTTTTTATTTTTATTGAGCACATCAGTGCTCTCTGTCCTGTCATTCACCATCACCGCCTTTCTGCTGGAGGAAAGAAACAGTGCTAGCTCTACGCTACGTGCACTACAGCTGAGCCGGATCAATAAGTAATTTACTATTCATCACCTCGCCTTGGCTGGATGGGCAAAGGGTGTGATAAGAGTCACGGCTCAATCCCAAACGCCTCCTTGCTCCCTACGTAAGTGCACTACATGGGATATGAAATAACGGCTTTTACACCCTACTGTAGTGCACTTTATATCCAGTAGGGAGTATTTACGAATCAGCACTGTGTTCCTTATATCAGTGCATTAAACAGAGTATGAAAAAGTGCTTCTGCACCATTTACAGCGTTGAATCTAACGATATTTGGGTTTATATTATATTTAATGCACTTCATATAAAGGCATGTATAAAGGCTTCAGCACTGCATATAGTGTGTGATTTGTGAAATATTGAGCTATCTGGGATTCATATCTGGAGCACGGTGACCTAAATGACCTGCTCTAGTCTGAATCTCACATCCCTCATTACTGCACACTCCCGAAGGCGTCGAAACATCACATAGGTGTCATTATTTATATTAGCTAGTCAGAAGCTAATATAAGCTGCAATCCCGAAGATTCTGATTGGTCAGAAGGTGTTGGTTCTTCTCCTCTAACAGCAGCTCTGACAATAGCACAGGTTTATATTAATGTACTCTTTCTCATGTGGTTTCCATAGCAACAGCTCCTTTACAGGGACTTCATAAGTAAATGGATTTTTTTTTTTTTTTTTTTAAAATGTGTGTAATCGTCGATAGAGTGGAATTTTCCCTAACATTTATGGAAGGAGTCTCCAGTGTCAGCTTAACTTTAAGTTAAAGTTGTGGTTTCTCAGTAACATGACACGCTGAGTTTTCTTTTTCTTTTTCATTAACTTAAAGAGAGAGAATAAAGAGCGGCTGGTGAGGGAACGACTGTTTATAGCCGCTGTAACATAAGTGAGAACAGGAACTGACTTGTTGCATGGGTGTTCCACTACATTAAATGTAACTGTAAAGAGATAAAAAGTAAAAAAAAAATAAAAATAAATAAATAAAGTTGTTCTTTAAAACGATCAGCAGAGGGTTTAGGAGTCATTACGTTGTTATGTAGTGCAACTCTGGAGAGTGTAAAGAGGTAGCTGACATTCAGCACCAGGTTTCGTGTGTGTGTGTGTGTGTGTGTGTGTGAAAGTGAAACAGCACTAAGACAGTGAGGTGCCAGAGCAGGATGAATAATTAATGCTGAGAGATTAGCATGGTTAAGCGCTCTGTTTATCAGCACGTCCCGCTGAGCTGCCAGACCGCAGTGTGGGATTCAGGAGCTGTGCAGGATGTTCTGATGTCCTGATGTTCTGATGTTCTGATGTTCTGCGGTCAAAGTCCAACTCCCAAAAACCAAAAACTGCTCCTGTAGGACACAGAGGACACGGCGGTGTGGTCTGCGCTCGTGTCTGCGCGCGTGTCTGCGCTCGTGTCTGCGCTCGTGTCTGCGCTCGTGCTGAAGGATTTATACACTGTTCTAGAAATTTCTCTGTAGTTATCTGTCTGTGTAACACAAATAAAGCTATGAATACACACTCCCTCATCTGTCTTATTATTATTATTATTATAAATACTGTACATTGATAGATTTTATTTATAGATGTGTATTATTCATAACACAATTAGACACGTAACCATAGCAACAATTGAAAGTTCCCTAAATACTGTAGAGTGACAGGTAGAAAGAAAGAAAGAAACAAACAAACAAACAAATAGATAAATAAATAAATAAATAAATAAACAAGAGATGTATCTACAAGATCTTATCTTCTAGAACTTATCTTGTTATCTACAATCTACAAGAGATAGATAGATAGATAGATAGATAGATAGATAGATAGATAGATAGATAGATAGGTCATTAAATGTGGCCGTGATCTTCTCCAGTGTCCTTGGTTGCCATTCGAACCCATTTTCCTCAGTGTTGTCCTGGAGGTCAGTGACCTTTGACCCCACATGGACCAGATGGTCTAAAAACCAGCAAAAACAGAAACATCACCAATTTTTCCCTCTTTCTCTCTTCTCTCTTTTCTTTGCATTAGTCGCTTCCTGTAAACTGCAGATGAAATATCCACACCATCAGCGCTATTTCTGAGATTCTCCTCCATCAGACTGAAGCGTGAAGAGAGAGAGAGAGAGAGAGAGAGAGAGAAAGACAGGGAAAGCATCAAACCTGAAAGCATCGCATTACGGCAAGACATTTTAGCCGAAATTGGCTCAAAGTATGTGATTTAATTCAGCAGTGCTTTGATTGAAACATAATCTCATCTACACCTAAAAGAAAAAGCCTTAAGCTTAAAGCTCTACAGGAATACAGCTGAGCGTATACACAGCCCGAGAGCCGGTTTTCCCCGAGATCATCCGCAAGCTAACAGCGCTGTTAAAGAGCTCATCAGTGAGCTAACAGCTCGCGTTAATGTTTAACAGCATGTGCTGAAATGTCGCATCTGAGAGGAAAAAAACACCAGATGACATCTGAAATGCAACCATAATTCTACAGACTGTCTTATTTATTTCTTTCTTTCTTTATTGCACTGATCGTAACTGATGTTTTGGTGTTCTCCTCATGTCCAGAGGTTGCTGAGAGGATTCGCAGAGCAGAATTTCACTGCTCCTGAATCCTGAATGATGAATTACGAGTTTTTTTTCCTGAACAGATTAAACTGTTAAGTGAAGAGGATAGAGCACTGAGTAGCTGCTGTTAAGTCCAGCTGAACCTGACAGATGGCGTGTCTTCATCCTAAATTAACACCAGACACCGAACACTGAACACAAACTCAGAGTCAGAGCAGTAAACCTACATGTTACTTCAGCTGCTTGTGCGTTTATTTATTTCATAATATTAAAGCTGAACCAACACTGAATAGAGAATTATAACTCTGTAATAATCATTCAGACTGGTGGAAGGTCGCAGTGAATGTTTCTGAAACATGAAAGGTGAATATAAAGTATATGAAAGGTGAATATAAAGTATATGAAAGGTGAATATAAAGTATATGAAAGGTGAATATAAAGGTAAATACGGTAAATACGATGAATTTGTAAAATAATCCAGATTTTAATAA
>CM075008.1:1421272-1423772 GCA_037576675.1 Pangasius sanitwongsei | reverse complement strand
AAGGCCTCATCGCTGCACCGCAAAATGGCCGTGTAATTCCGTTTCATAACCGTTTCTACTGGAGGAATTACTGCAGATAACTCGTAGGAGCTGCTGAACTGGTATGAAATGGTGTTAGAGGGTGAGGTTAGGCTGAGAGTCAGAGTCACAACCTGATTTGGATGAAATCCAAAAAGCAAAATCGCCTTCTCTGTAGTGCTGGTTAGTTTTCCTCCACACTGTGAGTGGCTTTGAGTTTACTACAAGATCTGCTGTTACTAGAAGAGCTCCTGTTACTAGATCTCCTTTTGTTAGAAGATCTGCTGTTACTAGAAGATCTGCTGTTATTAGAAGATCTCCTGTTATTAGAAGGTCTGCTGTTACCAGAAGATCTGCTGATAGTGTTTTCTTTGATTAAAAAAAAAAAAAAGAAATGACCAAATTACGGTAATCTGATCATTAACATCAAATTACCAGAAGCAGCTGCAAAATATCATCTTCTAGCCTTACTATTAGACTAGATTAATTAATCATGTGTTAATTAATGCGCATAAAACATTATTTCATTTTGACACAAATAGCAGAACAATTATAGTTTGAGATCATGGAAACTAAAGAGTGTAGAATTGAAGCTGTTTAACACTGTGTGAAGAAACTGAGGGGAAAAGCACAGAAAAATCTTTCTCTCACTGTGCTTTGTTTTGTTTTGTTTGTTGTGCTTTGTTCTGTTTTTGGATGTTTGTGTGTGGAATGAGAGGCAAAGTCCTTCCAGATTACAGATGATACAGTAACCACAGCTCGCTGCTTTGACAGGAAATAGGAAATAAAGCATCACTTCACACTCGAGTGATAAATAATGATGTGGCTGATAATAATTATTCTCTGTGATTGTGGACAATCCACTGGACTTTAGGCTTAAACCTGATGATGGTCTGATGATGTAATTCACAATCAGTCCAGGCATTAATCAATTTCACTTTCCGAAACCGGCTTTACGTCTCTTTTCACATTTTTATATTTACAGAAATGTCTATGTATTATATATTGCAGTCATGAGCATGCAGCCAAAAATGTACATTTATTATTATTTGTACTAAATTCAGATTCCACATCAGTAGATTTTAATCCATAGCCAGGACTTTTTTCTTAATCTAATGATCACTGCTCTTGTTAATAAAGGCACTAAATAAATAATAAAGAGACTACAGTACACATATACAATTCTATACAATTCTATACAATTATACTGCATTTCTAACATTATAAATATTAGATACATATTAGAAAGGATTATACTTTCTCGAAAGTAAATATTTGTATCATTAAATTAGGTTTTATATATATATATATATATACTACAAATGACTAAATAAAAAGTCAAACACCCGAAATACTACTTATAATAATAATAATAATAATAATAATAATAATAATAATAAGTAAATAGAATTTAAAAAAAAAAAAAAAGAAAGACATTTGTGATTTTTCCTGCATTATTTCAACATTTCTTTCAGCTGTAATTAGGAAAATCTCATGTTTGTCCTGAGAGGAATGATGTGAAACACTCAGTAAAATTCTGCTGGTGAATATAATCATGTCTTTATTGAATATTCAGTCGGGATTAATATTCATGTGTGTTGATTGAGCGTGAAACACCGCTCCAGATGTGACTCTTGTTCGTTTATACTCCAGCTGTTAAAGCGAGCAGGACTGTGTGTGATGATCAGTAACTCAGTCCAGAACTTCACTCTGCAGAAGGAAACTGTGTGTGTTTTATTCATGCGACTTCAGGGGGAAATGGATCACTTTAAACGCGCGTGCTGTGTGTTTTTCTGCCTTTTTACTTCTCTTTCTTCTGCATCTTTTCTCTTTCTCTCTCTCTCTCTCTCTCTCTCTCTTTTTTATCTTGGACAGTTTTTCTTCTGCTTTTTAAACAAATCGATATTTGATGACTTTGCCTGATCCTGGGCTTTAAAAGTGGGATTGTAAATAGCAAAGGCTCGTGTTTATATTGCGTGCGCGTTTATTCACACAGTTCCATTATTATTATTATTATTATTATTATTATTATTATTATTATTATTATTATTATATTTTTTTAAACATATAACCATAGTCTTGCCGCCCCACCCCTACGTATACACACACACACACACTCACACACACGCGGTGTGAATGAAAAATATCGACCAGTATGAGAATGGGTACAGATGCTGCCTGAATATTACCACACTGCCCTTTATTCTTCACACTAAACCGCAGTTTGATGATGATGATGATTTACTGATAGATAGATAGATAGATAGATAGATAGATAGATAGATAGATAGATAGATAGATAGATATTCTTGTTAATAAATTATTTTTGCTCAGTAGTGTTTTGTTAATCCGTGTATGTATTTATTTATTTATTTCAAAATGCTGAGTATTAAAATTTATAAAACTACATATAGATAGATAGATAGATAGATAGATAGATAGATAGATAGATAGATAGATAGATAGATAGATAGATAGATAG
>CM075008.1:1396747-1418160 GCA_037576675.1 Pangasius sanitwongsei | reverse complement strand
AGCTCGCTTTGTGCACAGGGGCATCGTCATGCTGGAGCAGGTTTGAGTCTCTGAGTTCCAGTGAAGGGAAACTGTAATGCTACAGCACACAGAGACGTTCTGTACAATTGTGTGCTTCTGACAATTTTTAGAAGAGCCACATATGGGTGTGATGGTCAGGGGTGCACATACTTTTGGTCATATAGTGTATGGGTGTTATTTCAATAAATATTTATTCATGAACAGATTTTTCAGTGAAAGCTGGAGTATCATGAACATTTGAGGTTAGTTTGTGTTAGGTGACTCATTTGGAGTGGGACTTTAGCTTAAAAATGTAGCTTTGAAAGGTTTATTCCTGAGAAATGCTGAGAAACAGGGCAAGGAGATGATCCGCTTGAGGTAATGTTTTGAAGCTGTTCTCTCATAACTACCATTATTCAGGAATGAGGTGCTCACAGATGACGTCACAAGGTGCGTGATGTCACAAGTCCAGGCTTGAAAACGCAATTCCACGCCAGGAAAATAAAGATATAGAAGAGAGACTAACAGTAGAAGACATTCTACTGAAACCTATCCGCCATGTTAAACTCTGTGAAATGTCTTCATAGCCGTGATTTGAGTCTGTAGGTTGATGTATTTCCTTTTGAAACAGGAAGTCAGAGTGATGGTGTGTTGAAGTGCTCAACAGCCAATAGCGTTCAAGATACTCCATGCCACACCCCCAACCAATCTAAACACACCTGACGGTAGTTTAGCGCAGTGGCTAAATATGAACAGATTAGGCGTCACCCACGCCATCACCCACGCCTTCTCCCACGCGTTCTCTCACGCCTTTTCTCACGCCTTCTCCCACGCCGTCGCCCACGCCGTCGCCCATGCCGTCAACCACGCCTTCTCCCACGCCTTCTCCCACGTCTTCTCCCACGCCTTCTCCCACTCGTTCTCTCACGCCTTCTCCCACGCCTTCTCCCACGCCGTCGCCCACGCCGTCAACCACGTCTTCTCCCACGCCTTCTCCCACGCCGTCGCCCACGCGTTCTCTCACGCCTTCTCCCACGCCGTCGCCCAAGCCGTCGCCCACGCCGTCGCCCACGCCTTCTCCCACGCCGTCGCCCACGCGTTCTCTCACGCCTTCTCCCACGCCGTCGCCCACGCCTTCTCCCACGCCGTCGCCCACGCCTTCACTCACGTCTTCTCCCACACCATCACCCACACCATCACCCACGCCGTCACCAAGCGTCAGCATAAAGCATCAGTAACACTGCTGGTGACGTCAGGAGACATCTGGGTGGTAGATAAAATGATATTACTGACTCTTCCTAACAGAGACGGTGTATAAAGACGGAATTCTCCATCAGTCTGAGGTAGCCACATTCCGCCACTGAACAAACTCCGCCCTCTTCCACGTGAATAAACTGTAAACATTTATTCTCCACCAAACGGTGGATGGAAAAGGGAACAGTGTGTGGAAAGACGCAGAGCCAGAAACACACCAACGAACCATGTTTACTGCTAACAAGCTGCTACTGTAGAGCAAGACACGCCCCCCGGACCGTACGCAACATTTAATTGGACGAGCACAAGATTAGTACAGGATGAGTCATTAAAAATAATAAATGTGAGGAACAATAAGACAAAAACACCAGTTTCATTTAAAGGCACTTTCACTGATATTCTAAATGTTAAGTTGGTGATGAAATACACGCAAAAATAAAATAAATAAAAATCTCCTTATACAACCCTGGCATATGTTTCTTTGAAAACTCAGCGCGCGCTGCACTTTGCTTCCTGGACAGCGACGTCACAAAGGGCTAACGCGCTGTGGGCGGGGCCGCGCGGAATGGCGAGTGCGCATGCGCGCTGGAGGGGAACGCAGCAATCAGTCAGTCAGAAGCGTCGAAGAAAAGAAACACAAGAGGAGCAGCGGCGGCAGCAGCAGGCATGGCCGGACCCACGGAGAGCCCTGACACCGCCACGGCCCAGCGCGCGCTGCCACACAGACCGGGGCCTTAAACTCACACGCCTTCAGTTTAGTTATTCCTCTTCTTTCTCTCTCTTTCTCTTTTTGTTTGTTTTTTTTTTTTTTGCGAACCAAACCGATTGGATAAATTTGAAAGAAAAAAAATTTTTTGTTATTTTTTTTTTTAATCATGCTGGATGCTGGAGAATCTTTTGTTTTTCTTTTTTTTTTTTTTTTCCTTCTTTAAAAAGCCAAACCAAAGCGATCGGAAAATAAACTAAAATCTCTAAAAAAAAAATTAAAAAAAAAAAAGAAGGGAGACTTTTTATTATTTGAAATAAAAAGGAACTTGATAATAATAATTTTTAAATAATAATAAGAAGGAGGCTACACGGGATAAGGAGGCGAAGGAGGAGAAACTTTTACGCACGTGAGGAACTTTTGACTCCTTGGCGAGCAGATAGATGATTTGTCCACGAGCTCTCGCGCACGATGAACGCGCAGCTGTCGATGGAGAGCCTGGGCGATCTGCACGGCGCGAGCCATGAGCCGGCGGCGGCGGCGGCCCACGCGCGCTCCGCGGCGGGCATGGCGTCAATCCTAGAGAGCGGCGACTATCCTCATCCTGCTCATCCGCACCATCCTCATCCTCATCATCCGCACGCTCATCCGCATCCTCATCAGCACCGCCCCCCGGAGCACGCGGGCCTCGCGGGCCACCTGCACGCGGCGATGAGCGGCGCCATGGCGTGCGAGGCGACCGCCGGTATGGGCATGAGCGGCACGTACACCACGCTCACGCCGCTGCAGCCTTTACCTCCCATCTCCACCGTGTCCGACAAGTTTCCTCATCATCCTCATCCTCACGCTCATCCTCACCAGAGGATCGCGGGGAACGTCAGCGGGAGCTTCACGCTCATGCGGGACGAGCGCGCGCTGGCCTCCGTCAACAACCTCTACGCGCCCTACCACAAGGACGTGGCGAGCATGGGCGCCATCCACGGCTCCCAGCATGCACTGCCCCCGCCTCCGCCTCCGCCGCCGCCGCCGCCTTACGCCCACGAGAAGATGCTCGCGCCCGCCGGATTCGACTCCCATCACCCCGCCATGCACGCGAGCAGCGTCACCTCGTCCACCTCGTCCTCGTCCTCGTCCTCGTCCTCCTCCCCGGCGACCGGCATGATGGTGCAAATCAACGGCATCCATCACCACCACCACCACCACCAGCACCACCATCACCCCCATCACCCGCACGCGCACCTGAGCGCGCAGGGGCACCACCACCACCACCACCACCACCACGCGCAGGGAGCTCTCGGAGCCGCGCGGGACCGGGAGCACGCGGCGCCCGTGGAGGAGGTGAACACCAAGGAGGTGGCGCAGAGGATCACCACGGAGCTGAAGCGCTACAGCATCCCGCAGGCCATCTTCGCTCAGCGCGTGCTGTGCCGCTCGCAGGGAACGCTCTCCGACCTGCTGCGGAACCCCAAACCCTGGAGCAAGCTCAAGTCCGGCCGCGAGACCTTCCGCCGCATGTGGAAGTGGCTGCAGGAGCCCGAGTTCCAGAGGATGTCCGCGCTGCGCCTCGCAGGTCAGTCCCTCATGTGGGTCTGTTATTATTATTATTATTATTATTATTATTATTATTATTATTATTATTATTATCAGGACCCTCCTCCACAATACATTCTCGATGCATAAACAAACCCTGTGTGTCCTAAAAGTTAAATAAAACCTCCTCCTGTCTGTCATCTCAAAGCTTTTACTTTTAGTTTTTTTATTTTATAAAACAGTGCCATTGTTCTGAGAACTAAATAAATATTAAAGTATTGATTATATTGATTGAGTACTGATCATTAATACTCCTAATGCTTATTTATGACTAGCTGGACTTGGAATCACAGTTGGCGTGAATGTATTATTATTATTATTATTATTATTAATAATAATAATAATAATAATAATAATAATTCGTTATGTTTATTTATATATATATATATATATCGCCTTTCCAACATTCAAGGTCGCTGTCCAGAAGGAAAAAGACTAGAGGGAAAAAGACTAGAGGGAAAAAGAGTAGCATAAGAGAATGGAGGGAAATGTGTCGGGAGAAGTGGATTAGAGGAGGGAGGAGAGAAGAAGCAGGTTTTGGAGCTCTGGCACTGGAAGATCTGCGTCTGATCTCAGGTCTGTTCACACACAGAACCGGATCTGGTTTAAAGCGATGTAAAGAGAAGCACATTTCTGCTCTGTATTTTTCAACCTCCAACATATAAACACTCACCGTGAGAAATAATCTAACACACTCACACACTGGTGTTTAAAAGAAGAAACATCTGCTGGGCTTTTTTTGTTGTTGTTGTTGTTGTTGCTGTTGTTGGTGGTTCTTGTTGAACCAGTTAGAGTTCTTGGAGAACCATTCATGCTTTAAGAGCAAGGTTCCTGCTGGAACTTTCAGGGATTCTCCAAGTGAGACAGATCATAAAAGCAACCAGAATGATCTTTTCGGAAGGTTTTTTTTTTTTTTTAATTGTGTAAATGACATCACTCTGAAACTGGCTTGTGTAGTTATTTTACACAAGTGTACACTCTTGGGGGAAGCTAAGCTCCTTGGTGCTGGGGTGGTACCGTCAAGTACATGTTTTATACCACTAGCGTGTTTCTTTTACTTAGAAAGGTGCATATCATGTGTATTTCTATTTCTATTTCTATTTATGAAGGAATTTTAAATCATTTTAAAGGTCACTATATCCACATGTCCAAGTAAGATATAAATGTTGAAGGTGCACGAGATAAGGGAAGGTAGAGATTAGAGCTCTGTCTCTGAGACCGAAGATGAGATGATTGTTGTCTGTTAAACAGGAGCACTGACACACTGAGCACAAAAACACGCTGTGTAAAATATTCCTGTCATAATGCGCATTTTAATATTAAAACTTAATATTATACTCTTAAGATAAACCTAAAATAAACCGGAGAAGGCCAGGTGAAGGAGGAGCACTGAGGACTGTGTGTGTGTGTGTGTGTGTGTTTCATTCAGGCCAGGTTTCATCAGGGACATGTGTGCACATTAATGTTCTCTGGGAATTTAGGGATCATTGACTTCCTGATTCGGAAATGAATCTACAGGATTTGTGTGTGTGTGTGTGTGTGTTAATATGTTAATATGGTGCATGCATACTCTAAGGTTTTCATTTTTAGAGAATTTAAAATAATCAGTGTTTAGAGGGATGAGAGTGTCTGTCTGCTTCGTGTGTGTGTGTGTGTGTGTGTGCGTGCGTGTGTGTGTGCGTGTGTGTGTGTATGTGTGTGCGTTAATCTGCTATTTCTGCTCAACATTTCAGCACCTGAGTTCAGTTGTGTTTGTGTTTGCACAAGATTTTTTTTTTTTGCACGGTTATTTATGATATAATGATTTTTCACAAAAGGCAGTGGGGTTTCGTGTGTGTGTGTGTGTGGTGTGTGTGTGTGTGGTGTGTGTGTGTGTGTGTGGTTTATTAACAGTAATCTCTGGAATGCGCTGTGGCTGTTTGTGCCTTTTATCGTTTATAATGCAAGGCATGTATTTTTTTTTTTTCCTGCGCGCGCACATGTGTGTTTGTGTAGTAAAAATACTAGGTTTGAATATTTACTACTGACCTACTCTGTGTGTGTGTGTGTGTGTGTGTGTGAGAGAGAGAGAGAGATTACGATATATAGTACCGCCTTTACTGTCTATTAGGAATTTGTGTTACATCTTTTACACACACACACACACACACACATGCTCGCGCGCGTGTTAGTGTAGCTATTATTACGATGACCTTGATCCACATTTATTTGCATGAATCAATAAACTAAGCGCGAGCGCTCAGCATCTCTCCGCGTTTCCTCTCTCCACCAAAACATCCGCCATGTTTTATTTCATTCACTGATTTATATATATATATATATATATATATATATATATATATTTTTTTTTTTTTAGTTTATTTTTGTTTTTATGCTGATATTTGATTGCTGTTTTCTCTGTCTCGCGCGCATGGATAGATGTGGAATAATGAAAGTTAGTGCAGAGTCAATTGTGTTTGTTTGGGGTTTTTTGTTGTTGTTGTTGTTGTTGTTGTTGGTGTTGTTTGTATTTTTATGTTTATATTCTTTTATGTGTGAATTGATAAGCTTCAAGAAAAATTAATTCCAGCCCGTATTTCTGCTCTGAGTGATATAAAGTAATTAGACTCCAGCAACAAAAAAGCATTTATTTAGCCTTGTTTACTTACTATTTATTTATTTATTTATTTATTTATGTCCATGCTTAGGTTTAGACAGTAAGAGAGAATTTATAGCTGATCTCCTTTACACAAAATCACTTTCTTTCCATTTCAAACATCTGTTTATGGCCGTTTATTAATTTATGAATGCATTCTTTTAGAGCTGAGTATTTTTTATTAAAGCTGATGATTTAATTCAGTTTCTCACATTTTATCACATTCACGTGTATTAGTTTATCTGTTTACTGACTGATTGAATCCAGTATAAACACGTAGCACTAATTATTTACAACAATTCAGTCTTCATCATTGCTTTATTTATTCGTCTGTTTATTTGGTCTTTCGTTTGTTTGTTTGTCTTTTCTTTGTTTTCTTTTTTCACCATAATTTCGTCCTAAATTCGGAACAGCAGTTTTAGAACATTTACAGCTTTTCTTTTCTCATTATTTTGAACGTAAATTTGCTCTTTCTGTGAACAGGTTTAATTATGGGGCATGCTGGATAAATAAATAACCAAATACATAAATCAATAACTGGATAAATAGATAAATAAATAAAGTGGCTGTCGGAATCAGTGGTTAAGGGGTTCGTGGTTGTTGGCATATTTTAGCTTTAAGATTATTTTTACATTTTAAATGTTATTACCTGCCCTCTCTCTGTCTCTCTCTATCTCTCTCTCTCTCTCATCCTTTTATAGATTTTATCTGAGTTCAGACTGAATCGCATCGTAGGCCAGCTTTATTTTTTTAAGACTATTTCACACACACGAAGGTGCAGTCCAGCAGACGCTCAGCAGCAGGTTGTGAAATGAGCCTCTGAGATTTGTTCTGTTTTTTTTCCTCTCAGTTTTCTGTAAATGATTTGCAGACGAACACGACAGTGATGAGCAGGGGCGTTTAAAATAAGAAGAAGGAGCGAGGGATGTAGACTATGTTCCAAAACACATAGTAAACTGAAGACCATGTGAAGTGCGTCCGGCTCCAGCGGTGCTGTTCAGTAGCATAAAGGACGATTGAGTCTGCGGTATTTCTGCATTCTTTGAGCTGTGTGTGATTTACAGGCTGAGCTGATTACAACATTATCTCTTTCACACCAGTTAATATTTGGCCAAAGTTTAGACATTCAGAGCTACACAAAGTTTCCCTCAACACCCTCAGAAATAAAGGATCCATCAAGCGCACACTTTCTGTACCTTCCGAATGTATCTATAAACCTTTAAATATTATTTAAGGCACATAATTAGACCTTAAGGACCACTGAAAGCTTTACTTAAAACCTAATTAAAGGTGCACCACATGCTCCGTCTCAGCTAATAGGACAGGACACAGCTCCAGTGTGGTACCTTTATTTCTCAGAGTGTGCCTTTGGGTTTTCAGTTTATTCTCCTCTTATGATAGCTTCAGGGGCAGGTCCAGGTTTGTAGACATGGGGGTGGCACCACCTAATGACGTAACTCAGTGGTTCTCAGAGAGGGAGGTCCTGCGATCCCCACGGCTCCGAGATCACCCATTAAACTTATTCTGGTTATTGACATTTTACAGCTACTATATTATTAGTTTAACTAAATGGCTTTAATCCAAACCTCAAGAACTCAAAAATAGACCAATCTATCTAAGATAGATAGATAGATAGATAGATAGATAGATAGCATACCTTATTGAGGGAAATTATTTTGTTACATCACAGTACAAGGACACATACTATCAGACAGCATGTAAAGTAACTAAAATATAATAAAAAAATGAGAAAGTAAAGTAGTAAAAGTGAGAGACTAATAGCTGAAAAGTGGCAATAAATTATATAATAATGTGACAGTCAGTAAAATGTGCATCAGTGATGTAACAGAGATGAGTCAAGTAAGTAAGTAAGGAACTAACTAACTAACTAATAAATAAATAAATAAATAAATAAATAAATAAATAAATAAATAAATGGTAAGCTCAGGCCTGATGTGTCTGTTGGAGGAAAGCTGAGGAAGAAAACTGTAATAAATAGACAAAATATCATTCTATTCATTTTCATAATAAGCCTAATAGCTGATTGGCTGGATTATGTTTAAAGGACATAATGTGTGTGGAATTTATTTTACACTTAAAGAATGCAGAAAGTTTACGCACCCCTGATGTGGCTCTCAGAGAAAGAGTACTAAACTGTAACTTTCCTTGTTGCTTATAGTTTGTATGTTTAGAGGAGCTCGTGGGTGTTGAGTATTTTGTTATTCCTGATGACAGTTCTTGACCTGAGTAACGAGTCCTGATGAGCCCTAATGAGTTAATTAAGCCCTAATAAGTTAATTAAGCCCTAATGAGTTAATTAAGCCCTAATGAGTTAATTAAGTTCTTAGACTTTACAGCTGGAAGGGTGTACAAACTTTTGCATATACCACAATTACTATTTTAGTTTCTACTTTTTAATGTAACTGTGCATTAACATTTAGGTACAAAAGATGTACACTTGAGCACTGACTGCTTTCCTGAGGGTGCAAAGCTTCAGGGGCAGGTCCAGGTTTTCAGACATGGGGTGGCAAAAGGGAGGGCAAGAGCACACTCTGGGGTGGCAAAAGGGAGGGCAAGAGCACACTCTGGGGTGGCAAAAGGGAGGGCAAGAGCACACTCTGGGGTGGCGAAAAGGGAGGGCAAGAGCACACTGTGTACTTTTCCTCCGTACGTGTTTTGTACCTTCAGTGTGTATCATTTACCTGGAGAAGTGTACGTTTAGTTAGGTCCAGGGAAGTCCAGTCGCACTTTACAGGACGTGGCCGAGCTTCGTCTTTTTACTTTGGTATTTAATTGAAAACTCTCTGTTTTGGTATTTACATTTACAGTATAATTTCATTTTATTTCATTTACAGTTTTTTAATTCTTTAAATTATTTGATTCTTTAATTTAAAAAATATATATATATATATATTTAATTGTATTATGTATTCTTGTACTTTTTATCTTATTTTTAAATTTACATTTAAAAATACTTTTATTTATTTATTCTGAATTTTAATACATTACTTTTTATCATTTCATTTTTACTCGTAAAAACTCTACAGCATTTTGAGCTATCGCATGTAAGAAAAATGCTCTATTTATTATTATTATTATTATTATTATTATTATTATTATTATTATTATTACACTACCAGAGATGTAAACAACCTGCATTAGTGGTCTCTAGTGTCCAATTATGTGCCTGAAATGAGTTTTAAAGCTACACAACCTCCTGTAGGTTCTCTAACCCGAGATGAGTCCACTTTCAGAATAAAAGCTACTAAACTGTTCCTTGTACACATGTTGTACCTGCAGTGTGTATCTTTCAGCTGGAACACTAATCACTCTTAATAGAAATAAAACGTACAAACACAGTCTTTAAGCTCGCATTAAGTACCGTAAGTCATTTTTAACGTAAACTCCATTTACTAACGGTACAAAACACTTATAAAAAAAGGGTACAGTTTAGTACTTTTCCTTCTGCGAGTGTTCCAGCCCACGTGCTGTTTTTCTGAAAGATGATCGTTTTAGATTTTTCTATCTGCTCTGATAGTTCAGGGTAAAAAATATATACAATTTTTCATCATAATGAAATCTGTTTTAATCATCTATTCATTATTCAATAATTTAAGAACAATCAGTATTTCCTGGAGGAGTATTTATTATTTATTATTAATTATAACCGGGTTTAAGCTTCGTTGTCTGTTTTAGTTTGGATTGTAATGATCTTATTCTGTGTTTTATCCTCTTTAATTATACAGAACAGAGAGAATATCTTTACTGCCATCATACAAGTGCAATGAAATTAAGTTGCAGCTCTCAGTAGTACAGAAAAAAAGGCCTAAAATACACTAAACTAGCAATAAAAATAAAGATATACTGTATATATGGAGATAAAATGACATAATATTGTGGCTATCAGTATCAGATCAATATTTGATGTTGAGTCTCATTGATATAAAATAAAGCTTTAGGTAATAGGTGTATTCCTGGAGTATTTGTAGGAGCTGTAAGAAGTTATTTAATTGCGTTTCAGTGAGCTGCTGGTGTTGGCTGGTGTCACACTGCCCCCATGTGGCCATGTCCAGAACTGCAGCACAGGCAGCACTCTTTCTCTCTCACACACACACACACACACACACACACCAAGGGAATAGTTGCAGTAGAATTTGACTAGAATTTTATTTTAAAAACCAGCTTTAACGTGAGAAAATCTCAGAAAACAAGGACACTAAACGAAACCTTTCTTATCGCAGAGGAGGTGACGCCTTTTTTTACCTGTACTGTGTATGTTTTTATGTAGAAAGGTGCGTGTAGTATACCTTTAAAGATTTACACTGAAACTAATAACAGCCCATTTATGTGGATGAAAACTTTTTTAAAGATCACTACGTCCATATTTCCAAGTGAAAGATATAAAATAAAGGTAGAGAAGATAACAGAGACAAGGAAAGGTACAGAGTAGTACTGTTATTCTTCCGAAAGTGCGGAGTGGAGCAACTTTACGATAAGAAAGGTAAAGTTTATTTATATGTAAATATATGTATATGTATTTTTATATGTATGTATGTAAAATGTATTTTGCATTCATACACAAGGTGCTTTGCAAATAAAATGAACAAATCTAAAAATGAAAGAAAATAGGAAGTAAAAATAATTCAAAGGCAGTTGAAAAGAGTAATAATAGACATTTCCCACAGCTACAGTGTTAATCCATGTAGAGATTTATAGACGAGAAAGAGTACACAGAAGTCAGAATAAATATAATCCATAAAATAATCCAGTATTGAGTTTATAACGCTGTTGAATTCTGGATTCTGATTGGTCAGAAGGTGTTGATTCATTTTCTGTAACAGCAGCTCGTTCTTATACGTTATCGTGTCTATAGTAACAGCTCGTTCACAGGGACGTGTACGGCGGACGCTCTACATAAACGGATTTGAAAATCGTTGATATGGTGAAGTTTGCTGTAAGGAGATGTTTATTTAAGGTTTAGGGAAGGAGTCTCCAGTGTCAGTGCTTTAAGAAATGTAATTGTTGGCAAATTGCCAACGCTTGGGGACGTGCAATTACAGGAAAATAATTGCTGATGAGCTTTCTGACTCACAGTTATCTCTGAATATAAACAACGGTACAACATCACAGAGAGGAAAGACAGTCGTAGTGATGTCACTTCCTTCCTCAGAACACAGTTTGCTGTTAGGATCAGTCTCAGGAGGAGGCGTGGCTTAAAGTTTGGAGCTAATTATGAAGCTTTTATGGAATGTACGCAAGTCTGTGATAAATTAAGGCAACTAGTTACTAAACTCCCTGAACATGTCTGGGATTATCAGCTAGATTTTGGGCTAAAGGGAAACGTGAGTGATGATGAGATTGATATCTTACACCTACATCTGTTTCTGTTTCTTTCAGCGTGCAAAAGGAAGGAGCAGGAACACGGGAAAAACGAGCGCGGAACCGTCTCGAAGAAACCGCGACTCGTTTTCACCGACGTCCAGCGTCGGACTTTACATGCAATATTCAAAGAGAACAAGCGCCCGTCCAAAGAGTTACAAATCACCATCTCTCAGCAGCTGGGCCTGGAGCTCGCCACCGTCAGCAACTTCTTCATGAACGCTCGCCGGCGGAGTCTCGATAAGTGGCTGGATGATGGAGGCTCCAACTCGGCCAACTCGTCCTCCAGCACTTGTACCAAAGCGTAACAGCTGCAGACTGACCCAAAAAAACCTTCGGTGGAAAAGCTTTAACCTAAAAAAAAACTAAGCCAGAGAACTTCTGGACAGCGTTTTTTTGCCCTTAAGACTTGTACAATACTGATATTTATAATATCCAAAGAAAAAACAACCAAACAACCAAAGACTTCTTCTTCTCCTTCTTCTTCTTCTTCTTCTTCTTCTTCAGCGAGTATTTAAGACTTCATTCGTTTATGTCTGCAAAAAAGAAGTGTTACTGTCGAATCATTGGTCATACAAACATCTACACACCTGTCAGCAGTTTCCCACATTCACACCTCTCATTCTCGATCCTCGTGATTGGTTGGATTCTTTCTCATCACTGATTGGACGCTGACTCCGCCTTGGAGTTGTTGTATTGTTTTGTTGTTGTTTTTTTGGGATTATTTAGCGCGATTTGAGGCGTGTGATATCTCACGAGTTTAAGCACTGTGTCCAAACGGAGACGAGCACAGGTGTGATGATGATGATGATGATGTCACTCATGTGCTTCGAGCCCCGCCCCTTTTCACCCACCTTCACCCCTCCTTCCCCCGTTCCTGAAAAAAAAAAACAATTCTCCAGGGTTCGAGGATAAAAACATGAAGCTGTAGCATCTTACCACGGTTTTCCTCGAATGCCGTCCTCCTCGTAGTGCTTTCTTCCTAACTGTCAGGAAAATTAGGATGCGTTTCGTTCATCATCTGTAACCATTTCACTTTTACGTGCAGAAATCAATCAAGTATGGAACCAAAGAAATGTGTGTTAAAGAGACTGCTCCAAATTTCTACTCTCTAATCAAAAACAATTTGGTAGAAACTTAAATCATTGTGCTTAAATCATTCACACTTTGTCCAATCGCTCTACGCTTTGTGGCGTGATACGTTCAGGGAAAACTTCACTAGCTTTAAAATACTTTGCTCAATCTATGTTTTAAAAAAAATAATAAACGCCAGCAGCTAAACACCAAAGATCGACCCTCATCGGGCAGCTTCAGCACCTGTGCTGTGAAAACGTAATCGACCAATCATAAGCCCGAGAGGGACGCTATTCCGCCGACGGTTAACCACGCCCATAAGCAGAGACTGACAGCGGATTGTAAATAAGCACCTACGTTAAATCACGATGTAAAGCTGCCAGGATTAGCCGTGCTTTTACTCGGCTAACGTCGTCACTGGAGTCCACGATTTCCAAAATTTCAAGGTTACACTTTTGATTTTGGTATCACGTGGTACTGGAAAGTTTATGTGCATTATTCATTAGCAGCAAACTCCAACAACACACAGTGAAAGTCTGGTGCTTAACGGTAGTTATACTTTATTTTAATAACAATCTGGGGCCAAAAGAAATGGTGCATGAAATATGTAATATTTTTAATTTCACAATGAATAAAAAAGGTAACAAACAAATAAAGACTGTGTCAGTTCACAGATGTGCCAACATCTACGGTTTAGCCATAAGGTGAGGGCAGAAAGCTACACTTTTAAACCAAAAGTAAACAAAATTCTCCAAGCCTCAAAAAAAAACAAAAAAACAATGCACTTAAGAGTGAAGAATTCACTTCTGGTAGCAGTTACTTTCACTTTGTGATGACTTTCTCTTTAGTTTTGACGTGTGAATTCGCAAACCTTTAGCTTGCGCGCCAGTAGAAACCCAGTGGGCGGAGCTTTTTATCATTTCCGCTGTCGGCTTGGAGGCGTCTCGTCCACAGACATACACTCTGGGTTTTTTTTCTCTCCGCCTGCTAGGACTTTCTCCATTCAGGTTTCAGACTGATAAACAAGAAGCTGCGTTAACTTTACTAACATAATGTTGAAAGATCTACAACTCTTTTGTAGTGAACCGAAGCTCAGCCCATTTTTTTTTTTTTGCCCCAGAGTGCAAGTGTATGTGTGTGTTGTTATTCTCATTATATCCACTAGGGGGCAGGTGGGAGCTGAAACATCCCTGACTGGAAGAATATCCTATAAAATGTCAACCTATTAGCAACCTTACTGGTGTCATGAATTGTCCACGTGTAGGATACTACCTCCCTGAGGAATTTTTAAGAACACACACACACATACACATACACAAACTTAAAATAGAGTGTAATGTCCTGTTATCACAGTATCTGATTCAAACCTACTAACCCTTGGCTTATGGTTTTCACTTAGCTGAAGAATTCTATGCATTACCCGGTTTGGAAGAAAGCACTACGAGCTTTGCGTTCCTCCTCGAGGAAGCGGTTGCATTCGGTCCACTCCATCAGTCACGAGATTTCTGGCCTGGTTGTTCCTGGTCACTTGTGGTGTGGTGTGGTTAGCTTTACCAAAAAAATGTTATATCTATATATTCGGTATCTATTTATGAGTATTCCATTTGACGACGAGAAGAGAACGCTGCTTCCTCGTGTAGAAAAGACGGAAATATCTTCAGACCTGCTTATATTTTTAGTGTGAACCAAAGATGCTACCTCACTCAGTTTCCATTAGTGATTTCTATCACGTTAATGATACCAAAGAATACCAAAGATGTTTCTTTTTTTTCTTCTTTTTTTTCCTCTCTTTTGCACGGCCTACGTGAATGATGTGGTGGATAAAATGGACGGTGTGATGATCGCCCAGCCTTCCTTTCCTTTCCTTTCCCTCCCCCTCTCTCTCTCTCCCTCTCTTTCTTCCTTCCTTCACTCCGCGTGCTCTCTTTTTCATCCGTGCTCGTGCGACTTTGATAAAAAAAAACTCACAGGACGAGTGCCTTGCTTGAACCAAAGTGTTAAACCGCCGTTAACCTCTCAATCTCTCTTTCTCTCTCTCTCTCTTTCTTCTTGTACTCTTAAAATACCTCAGCCTCTAAAAGGGCCACTGATGAAGATTAACAGTCTCTCTCTCTCTCTCTCTCTCTCTCTCTCTCTCTCTCTCTCTCTCTCTCACTGTGGTGCTTTTCACCAGTGCAGCCATGCAACAAAAACATACCTTTTCCCTTTCTCCAACTCTTTTGCTGATAAACCAAAGCTCCTCCTCTTTCCCCTATTAAGCCCTATTTTCCCCAACACTAATCGACCACTAGCCCCGCCCCCTTTTTGCTGGTAGGCGTGTCCACCGTACCGGGCCGTGTACGTGTTTTTACCAAATGTCTCAGAATACCTCATACTAATAAAAGCTTACGGTGGTGTTGTATAGAGAGTCTATGTGTTTGAGGCAGAAACTCGATTATTTTGCGAACTTGTTCATGTCGATTCGTAAAAATATCTTTATTTATTTTTGACGTTTGGCTTAAAAAGTGCTGTGTTCTTTCGCTCACTGATGGCAAGTTTCAAAACTTGCAGGAAGGAAAAGAGAAACGTATTTTTTGATTGAAAGTTGTGTTATGCTATGTGCGATACGGTTACGATAACGATAACGATAACGATAATGTAGGCTGTTCTTTTTTACAGGGTAAAAAAAACCAACTGCTGTGATGCCGTGTTTATATGTGTTTATCTATTTTCCTCTTTTCTCAGTTGTGTGATTTCGTTTCATTTCATTTTGTACTTCTTTGAGTCTGTTTTAATTTATGTATTTGTAGAAAATATAGATTTGTACATAGTAGGGTTTTTGAAAAAAAAAAAAAAAAGAAAACAAACAAAACAAAACCAGAAAAAAGGGGACGTTCGGTTTTACGTTCTGGCCTTCTGATGGAAGCGTGGACGCGGCGCAGGCGTGCGACCTTTTGTGTCTCGGCTGGCACACGGTTCTGCAATCAAAACACTGCCAGAAACACATCTCCCTCAGACGCGCACACACACACACACACACACACCCTGGGAAAGATTTCTGTCTGTCACTGAAATCACACAAACTGTGTGTGTTGTTTTCATTTCCTTCATTTCTTGTCCTTTATTCACGCTGCACATATGAAAGCTTTACATTTAGACCTCACTGGCCGTTTTATTGTGTGTGAAGGCGTGTGTGTGGGTTTTTGTAGAAGTGGCGGTGGGAACGTACAATCCGAGGGGGCGGGGCCTAGACAACGAAGCAGGGAGGAGCCATGGATTTGATCGACAGTTTCATCCAGTATTCCGTACCAACCACAATGCGCAATACATCTAGTATTAAAGTGTCAACACAATTAGACTTATAACCTTAAAGGTGCAGTTTGTAAGTTTTAGCGCCCTCTTCAGCCTGCGAGGCGAAGGGCAATTGCAATGAAAAGATTTATGGACCCTGTCCATTTGTTGAACCTACATATGCATATTGAGTTCTGTTCCAGCTGGGGGGCGGAGCTAATTTCAGGACCAGAAAAATGTTATCAAAAGCTTGTATCTTTGAAATTATAAAATGTCACACTGCACTTAAAAATCAGAGAAATTGTTAGAAGTAGTTTGACACTCAGTAGAACAGCAGTGAGTGGAGAAGAAATTTCAAAACGATTATATCACAAGTCCAGACACCTCAGTTTATTCCTGTGGTATTATTTATACATCAGTTTTCCGTCAGAAGTCATCGTGTGTCAATGCACTGCATGAATTGTGACTTCATGAATCCTGTTTACAGAAATTGTAGTCAAATTATAACTTACATCACAGATTTGTGTTACGTTATTCAAATAGTCATTATTCGCTCATTTAATTCACGTTTTGTCGTTAATGTTTGCAGGTGATCGTGTTACCTGCAGAGTTTGTTTGTATCTTTTAAACCCCACCCCCTCTCATATGCCTGTAACGATTACACTTAGCCCCGCCTCCTCAAAAATGTTAAAACAGAGCAGTGTTTCAGTCAAAATCGTTTCGCTTTCGCGTAACTAGTGATTCGTACCTAAATGTAGCAGGAAAGTTGTGATTCGTAACCGTAACATCGGTGTATTAACAACGTAACATGAGAAAAAAACGAGGAGTTGAGAATTGATGTGTCTGATTTATAAAATTACAGTTTTATCATTGCATTGACGTACGAATCATGTGACTGGAAGATTACTCCGGATTGTTTTGTTATAATTGTTAATTGTTGGATTTGTGTTTTTTGAACCGAGCCTTTGCACAAACGTTTTCTAAAAACATTCTCAACTAGAGAAAGCCACCCAAATCAATGCCATACAAAATTTGATCTAGAACAAATGAAACATAAACCCCGCCCCCTTGAGGTAACATGAACCAATCAGAATTGTACACACCAGTTTCATCGTATGAATTTTTAGAATTGTGCTATAATGCAGCAGCATTGGTTTTGTCACATTCTATGTTGTACAATTACCTTCGCCCACACACACACACACACACACACACACACTCTGTTTCCGATCACTCCGTTATACTAGGAATCTTGAACACAGCTGTGCGTTTTAGTTCACTTGTAGCACGAGATGCTCGAGAGGAAGAGAGTAAAAGGCAGAGCACGCAGGGAACGCAGTGTGTGTGTGTGTGCGTGTGTATGCGTGTGTGTGTGTTTTGCAACCCCTCCGTCCCTCTCTCTCCTCTCCTCCCCTGTCGATCTGAAAAAATTCTCCCATCCTAATGAATCACACAGTGTTGTGTTGATGTCTTGGTGTGTGAGACAGTATCTCACTATCCAAGAATATTGTGATTTTGTCAGCTGGCACGAATATTGCGATAGCTCAGTATACCTGCGCATGAAATATCTGGAATGACGTGAACACTGTTATAATTCAACAAGACTGAAAATTGTAGCATCTCTTGAACAGCATGATGTACGTGAATACAGAGACATGAATATTAAGATATCTTAACGCCGTATCATGATATCTGCATCTCGACAGGCGTGAACAGTGATTACGTATTACGTGTGTGTGAATATTTCAATATGGCGATGTTCATGAATATTACTGTATCACAAACGTGAGGAACATCACACTGACATAGCGCTCATGAATTTCACAACCTGTGCGGAAATATCACGATAACTCCAGGCGCATGGATATCACACATGTACTGACAGACGTAAATAGAGATGTGTCGATGTGCTGTGATACAGTGATGCTCATGAATATTACGGTATCTCGAGGTGTGTGAAAAGTGAGATATGTCAATATCTCGTGTATCCTAATGCACACGAATATCACACTATATCAGTAGGTGTGTCTCGTCGTGTATCTTGTGCATGAAGATATCGATATCTCATTGTACGTAAGCATCACGAGATCACGTTGTGCATGAATATTGCTATATCTCACAGTTGAAGATATCAAGATCTCGTGTGTTAAGATATCTATATTGTGTGTCTACATTGTGTGTGAACATCGCAATATCTCACTGTCTGTGAATATTATGATATCTCTGTGCATTAAGATAGTGATATCTCACTGTTGGGGATCATCGCAAGATGTGCGTGAAGATATCGATATCTTGCTATGCGTGAATATTGCGATATCCCGTTCGTGAATGTCGCAATATCTCATTGTACGTGAGGATATCGATATCCTGTTGTGTGTGAATATTGCGATATCCCGTTCATGACTATTGCAGTATCTCATTGTGTGTGAATATCGGGATCGCTCTGATTATTTTTTCGCCCCCGTCCCAGTTGGTTGTCGCGGAAAAGGAGTTCCTGTTTGATACGAAGGCCCGGCTCTGTGTGTGCCCTACAATATTTTGAGCGCCTATGACAATCATCTGGAAAAGACACAAAAAAATCATGATTTCATTTTCTTTCTTTCTTTCAGTTTTTCTTGTTTTTCAGTCCAAAAATGGACTACTTCTTCGAGCGATGATCATATTTAGATAACTACTTATTTTTCTTTCTTTTTCCCCAAAGCAGTGGCTCGAACTGCGTTGTTCCAGTTTACTAGCTGAGCACTTCTTGTGTCATGCAGTTTTATGTTTTATCGCTTTTTGTCTAAGCTTCATCTTCTGTGCTTTTTATCTATTCTGTGTCTGGTAAAGAAAAAAACGGGAACGATGCACTAGGCATCCTTCTCCGGTTGTGTTTCTGTAACGCCTCACAGTTTGCGTTAATTAACAGTGTGCTTTTTCTTTCTTGTCTGACTTTGCTCTCCCTCCCTCTCTCCTTCTCTCTCCTTTCTTTGTTTCTTTCTCTCTCTCTTCCTCTGCCGTGCAATATCATCTACTGTGTTTGCTAAGCAAGAAAAAAAAAGAGAAAAAAAAAAAAAACAGAAGCAAGTGATGACGTCATCATGCTTTTTTTCAGTGTTGAAATGTTTCAGCATTTCTGTAGTCACAAAAAATGTAGAAAATAAAAACAGTTGGGTTTTCCAGCACTGCAAGACCAGACTCGCTTTTATTCTGTCTGTCTTTATTATCCACTCTGTCTCAAGCATGTATTTACTATTCTAGACTACTTTTGAGTGTACATAACTGTCCACTGTGTTCACACTGAGAAATACAGACCAATATGGTATGTTGAATTTGATCTCAATATAAATACACCTGTTCCTGGAAGAGCTGGTTAAATAACATATCTCTATAAACAGCATCATGAAGAGCAAAGAGCTATCGAAACAAGTCCAGGACAAAATTGTAGAAAAAGACCAATCAGGGTTTGTTTGCAAAAAAAAAAAAATGTGACTCCGCCTAAAGGAGGTCGTCCACCAAAAGTCAGTGACCGGGTAAAGAGGGCATTAGTCAGAGAAACAACTAAAAGACCAAGAGGAACTCTGAATAGTCTGGAGGGATATATAGCTCGGAAACTGTTCACAGGATTACTGCAGCCTGGACACTCCATAAAGCTGAAAGCCAAAAGTCATGTTGGAGACACAGCAAACGGGTGGAAAAACCTTCTCCAATCTGATGAGACCAACAGTGAACATTTTGGCCTTGATGCAAAACATTACATTGGGCAGAATCCCAACACTGCTTATCACCCTAATAACACCATCCTCACTGTAAAACATGGTGGTGGTAGCATCATGTTGTTGGGATCAGCAGGACTGGGAAACTGTCAGGATTGAGGGTAAGCTGGATGGAGGGAAATACACGGCAATCATGGAAACAAAAAAACACCTTGAGGGCAGGATGGACCTTCATCTACACATACTGCCAAGTCCATATGGCTTTGTGAATGTCTCCAATATGAGGTGTCTGACAAAGTGGAAAGAAATGATCTCTTAAAAACTGAGAAATGGGCAAAAATAAATAGTGAGGTGAATGTTGGTATCTGTCAGTGTGGGAAAGAAAGACTCCATTTTAGAAACATGGCAAGATTTAGAGTTTGTTCTAATAATGAACACTAGAGGGAGTCTTTTCTTAATGTGAGTAAAATCACTTGTGAAAAGCATGACTTGACAACATACTGACATGCAAATATACAACTACTGCCATGTTTGAATGTAAAAAGGTGTTACAAAAAATGTTATAATGATATAATGAAGATGAGAAAGTCCTAATTATCATCTTAAATCTATACACACCTAGTCCTGTGCTGATTATTCTGCACAGTTTGGTGATTTTCCTGATCTAACACACCTGATTTAACTCTTCAGCCTATAATCATGTCTCTAAAAATAGGTGAATCACCTCAGACCATTATTTTTGGCTCCTTTGAATTAAATATGAGTCTTAAGTACTATTTCAGTATTGAACGAGATTCATTTTATATTGTAATAATCACAAAGGACCACTAGGTGGCAGCAGAGTGAGGATTAAAAAGTGAACAGCGCCACTTGGTTTGTAAAACTTTTTTTTTCCCCTTAAAATGCATTATTTAGGATTACAGTTCCCTTACCTAAGAAAAATGAAACTCCCTGCTTTGTTCTTTTTTCCTATATATATATATATATGAGATGTATAAAATATTAATACCAGTAATAATTTTAAAATCACTTTGTCTCCTTCCTTCTTCCCTTCATTATTTGATTAAGACCTCAATGTAGAAATGTAAATGATCACTGAATATAATTACTACACCAAATAATGAACTATTCATTATTCATTAACAAGTGGTGCATTTATAATGTTAATTTATTTCTCTCCCTAAAACATTTCTCACATTTTTATTCGTGATAGAAATGTAATGATGTTCAGGATAGTAACACTATTTTGATGCCAAAGAGGACACACCATCAAAAAAAATGGATATAAAACAAGTCCACTGAATTACATAAATGTGCAAATGATTGCACAAGAACACAAAGGAACTTTAAAAAATGTAATAAAGTTGTTAAAATTATATTAGGTATCTGAGATATTAAACTTCTCATACACTTTGTAACGGTTTTAATGGTTATAATGGGAATTGTACTGGTTTTAACGGAAAATGTAATGATCCCTGTGGGTCTCTACTGGTAATTTGTTGCCTTTTATTTTATGTCTAGTGGATACCATTAAGGACCAGTAATGGCAATGGTTTTAATGGTTTGTAATGGTATTTGTAGTGGAAACCATTAGAATTTCTGTGATGGTTTCTATTGTTTTTTTTGTTGTTGTTGTTGTTTTTGTTTCAGCAGAGTGGAAACTGGTTGTATTACACCAGGAAGGAACTCAGCGCCTGGTGATATATAGAAGAAATATTAAATAAATCAAGTAGATGTACAATAACAGGGAAATCACACTGGGCTGGTGTGGGGGGGGGGGGGGGGGGGGGGGGGGGGGGGGGGGGGGGGG
>CM075008.1:1383231-1396647 GCA_037576675.1 Pangasius sanitwongsei | reverse complement strand
GAGCTCACCAGTGCTTTCTTTCTTTTTAAGAATGTACCCAACTGTTGATTTGGCCACACCTAAGGTTTTTTCTCTCTCTCTTATAGATTTATGTTGTTTTTTCAGCCTAATGATGGCCTCCTTCACTTTCACTGAGCTCTCCTTGGACTTCATATTGGTAGCTCCAGTCGAACAGCCGCCAAATGCCAATCCAATACCTGATATCAACTCCAGACCTTTTATCTGCTTCATTTGTCTTGAAGTAACGAGGGAATGGACCACAACTGGTCAATTAATTTCTTGTCTGTCACTTTGTCCAAATACCTTTGAGCCTCTGAAAATGGAGGTACTTTGCTTAAAACGGCTGTAATTCCTAAATGGTAAAAGCCATATTTTTGTAGAACCTCTTAAAATAAATCTGAAAGTCTACACTTCGATAACATCTTGATTGTTTTATTTCAAATCCATCGTGGTGGTGTATAAAGGCAAAATCACAAAAACTCCGTCATTGTTCAAATACTTCTGGACCTGACTGTATATATAGAGAGAGATAGATATAGATAGCACTACTGTTTTATCTGACACTTTCACACTAGAACTGTGTACTGGTTGGCGCTGCACTGCCTCTTACTGTGTCTATTGTCCTGCTTTAGTAGTCACTGTACTGTCTTGTTTGAACGTGCACTTTATGTAGTAATGTGTAGTCTCTTGTAGATCTGTGTTGTTTTATGTAGCACCATGTGTGTGTGTGTGTGTGTGTATGTACATATATACACATTAGTATATATTAGTATATATTAGTTGTTAATATAATATTAGTTGTTAATTATATATATATATATATATATATATATATATATATATATTATACACATGTGTGTGTTATTAATTGTTAGTTTTATATGTGTGTGTGTGTGTTAGTTGCTGTTAAATATTTGGGTTTGTTCAAGGAAGCGGAACAGGAAGTGGCGACAGGAGGCGGAGTCTGGGTGTTTTTTTTGGGTCACGTGACCCGACGGCCAGGCTCTTAATGTTTTGACAAGCAGCCCTGAGAAGCAGAGGAACTGGAGCCTGCGTCAGCTGATCGTCCATGATTCTTCTGATGATTGATTGTTCTGATGATTCTAAGGCTTCGTGGCTGTTTAGCGGATCTACAGACACACTTTACTCTTTAGTTGAGATGCTTCCTGTGGGTTTAGTTAGCTGGTTGGCGGAGTAGCCGGGTAGTTGAGCGGATTTAACTCAGTTAACCTAGTTGTGATCAGTGAATAGAGCTGTGCTTTAAAGAGGAAGATGGTGCTTGGGGCAGATGGCATGGCCGGATAAACACACATCTGAGCTTCCAGTGTTGATTTTAATGAAGGAATGAAGTGTTGATGGAGAATTAGAGTCGCAGTGAAGACATTGAGGCTTTGCTGCAGCTGTGTGTGTGTGTGTGTGTGTGTGTGTGTGAGGTGTCAGGGTGTTATGGAGGGTTGGGATGGTTCATAACGTGTGCATTTGGTGAGATGTTAGTGTTAGTGCTTTAATCAAGGTTTAAGTGGTGTTGGCATGGTCATGAAGACATGGACACACACTCACACACACACACTCACGCACGCATACACTGTATATACCTACACACACACACACACACACACTGCAGCTGTGGGCAAGGTGACTTCTCTGAATAATCCTCATTTGCACGAGTGATCTGCGGGACTGGAGGTGTGATCTGAGAGTGATCTGAGAGGGCTGGAGCTGCTGATGGTGTGTGTATGGTCAGGGCTTTGAAGCAGAGACTCACAGAGGTGTTTCAGAGCCAGAGGCTGGAGTGAAGGAGCCGAGGAGAGCTGGAGGACGACACACTGGGAAGCATGAAGCCTGAGCGAGGTAACAGCATGCTTTACATGGACAACACCTCTGTGTGTGTGTGTGTGTGTGTGTGTGTGTGTGTGTGTGTGGGGACAGGTCCTGGGGTGTGATGGGGGTTGTGGAGGTCCTTATCTCGGGTTCGGGTTTGGAAATACCATCACTGTGATCAAAAGGAAATGATGAAATGATAGAGGGGTGTGTGTGTGTGGTGTTATGTGTTGTTGTGTTTGGAGCTGAGAACATCAGTGTCATGTCATGTCATTAGTTTGGTTTCCAGGAAGGATTAAAGTGTGTGTGAGTGTGTATGAGTGTGTGTATTTGTGTGTTTTCTAACAGGCGAACAAAGCGTCCTGAAGCATGTTGTCTTTGGCGCCCCCTAGCGACAGCTTATATACGTATGTTTGTGTGTGTGTGTGTGTGTGTGTGTGTGTGTTCATGCATGTGTGTGTTACATTGTTTATGTTTTACACAAACACGTGGACATCATGAAAAGTGTGTGTGTGTATTTTAAAAGCTCAGAGCAAATAAAGTGTATTTGTGTGGTAACATGCTTATTTGACCACACGCCATACATTCATGTGACGTCACAACACACACACACACACACACACACACACCACATACTCAAAGGCAGGGTTGCCAGGTTTGTGTCACAAAACTCCACTTTCAAAGCATATACACTGCTTTATGACAATTGTTTCAAAATGTGTGGTAATATTTACTAATGTTTAATAATCGTGTTTTTTGTTGTTGCTGTTTTTTTTTCAACTTTTCCATACACTCTTGATATCAAAGCTCTGATACTCATCAAACCCTCATCGTAAACTATTCAGGAAAAACCTCACAGGTCTTGAGCGAACATAAGTGTCATGTCAGTCAAAAACATGCAAAATGACACGAAGTCACACATTATCAGAACACAAAATAGATCAAATCTGATCCAGTCAGTCAGAAATCAGCCCTGATATCGATACGCAGTTGATTATAATATACAGTATATTTCTGAAGAGAATGTAGAAGAGCGAAACCATGTCTGCATTTACGAGAGATACCATTTACGAAAGCATGGCGTTTAGAGTGTGTGTTTTGACTGGGTCTATAGGGCTGAAAAACTCCAGCGGATTAGCGGAGCTGGTGTTTACGCTATCACAGGCTAAAGAAAGAAAGAATGATGTTGATCAGTTGAGTGATTTCTGAATTTCTTTGCGCTGGGTTGAGGTGGGCGGGGCTATAATGGGAGCAGATGAGTCAGGTATCCCTGACTCCAGTGACAGAAACCGACGTGACTTCTTTCCTGCTTACTCGGCTTCCTTGTAACTCCTGTATACAGACAATGCAGTATGTTAGCGGGACTAAGCTAGTGCTATAAAAAGCCTGTGGTTAATAAACGAGCCTGGTGACTCTGCGGTTTTGTTGGTGTCAGAGTACACACGTTAAATGTGATGACATCCTGGAGCTCTCTTTTTAAAATAGAGTCGCTAAACTCATAGCTAGCTGTCTATTAATGGCATAAACTCGGACATAATATATCGAAGGGTTGTTACATTGAAACATAAATAGCTAGGTAGCTAGCTACTTTTTAGTTCTTTATCGTGAAATGTGAAATGTTGGAATATTAAATAAACTAAAGTGTTAAATAAGATGGCGATGCGCTTGGCGTATCAAGCGGGCTGCTACCGCTGAGCGCCAGATGTAGGCGGTGTATCATGCTAACACAGATAGCTTAATTTTATTTATTTTAACACTTTGTGATATACTAATGATACACGTGATAATCTCAGGAATGTGTGTGTACACAATGATCATTGTACATGTTGAATACAGCGATATGTTGTACAACCGCACATTAAGCAACACACAACTCGTTACAATAATTAACATGTAAAGGCTGTATTTTGTCATAAGGGTGTACAGACTTTTGCACTCTACCAAATACTGACCCAGATTTGATAGATATATCTGGTACACACTCGGCGTTCAGTGTTAGTGAGGTTCTGTTGCAAACGCGCTTAACCTGTGTGTGTGTGTGTGTGTGTGTGTGTGCTCAGAATACACTCGGATGTGTAACAAGATCATGTGGAATCTCGCCATGAGGCCACAAATCAATTCATCTCCAACGATCATCTAATGTTCGACACAGTAAACAAAACCGCGTTGTGATCCGCAGCATCGATCCACTTGTGCACACGCGTGTGTGCGTGTGTGCGTGCGTGTGTGTGTGTGCGTGTGTGTGTGTCTATAAATAAATGAATAAAACTCTGGTTTACTTTGTATAGTGCTTTTGAACAGAGCACCGCACATGACCTGCGGGGTATAAAAAAAAAAATAAATAAATAAATAAAAAAAACAATATGTTGTGGCCACGAATTAAGAATTCGTTCCCACGAGTTATTAATACGTGGCCACGTTTTATTCATTCCTTCCCTCCATTTTAGGTAAATCTTGGCCACTTTTTTACCAATTTGTGTCCGCAATTTTGTCCATCGTCATTTTACTGTGTAGTGATGAAACACGTCTATAGCTACGAATAGTGTACTACACAAAGGTGTTTTAATTTATGTTACTCTTTCTCACAATTCCGTTTAGCGACCTGATAATGAGGTTAATTAACTTACCAGTCGTGAGCATAACGCAAGCCTGAAGGCGGAATGGGCTGTAACGTAGGTTAGTAAAGGTTTGTGGACGTTTTACAGACAGGTCTTCCTCTTACATCACGGCAGTTTACCAACGTTTACAATTTATCTTCATTATAGAACAACAGGTTGTACTGTTTATCCGTTTATAGTTACATTTAATGCTCGCAAAACAAGTTAGTTCCTGTTGTCACTTATGTCATAGCAGCTATAAACAGTCGTTCCCTCACCAGCCTCTCTTTTTTTCTCTCTCTAAGACAAATAAACGCAGTTTGTCCTGTTACCATAGAAACCACCAAGAAGTGGAAACTCCTCTGTCCTGAAGAAGTCAGAAGACTTAAAGTTGCAGCTTTAGCTCCGACACTGGAGACTCCTTCCATAAATGTTAAATAAACGTTTCCTTACAGAAAACATCACCACATCAGCGATTACGCACGTTTTTATTGTGTTTATGTGGAGCTGTTACTATAGAAACGAAGTTCATCATGAAAAGGATGGAAAATGTTTTTAGGGGAGCGGCGACTGACTGATAGCTTTTCAGAACTTGTACTCGGGAACAATGGAGTGTGTGTGCAATATGATCCTCAGAACCTATCGTGTGTGTGTGCGTGTGTGTGCGTGTGTGTGCGTGTGTGTGCGCGTGTGTGCGCGTGTGTGTGTTCGTGTTCTCTGTGGTATGCAGGCCATGTGGAGACAGCAGGATGATGTCACTTCAGTCAGCTGGTAGTTTCTGGGCGTCGTTTCTAAGCTTTAAGTTTTCCTGTGGTGTGTGTTTTGGTCTGATCTCCTCCCTGAGCTGAAACACACACAAACACACAAACACACACACACACACACACACACACTCCACCCAGAGAGATGGATTAGATGTGTTAACAGCTGCTAATGTCCACATGGACTTCCTGTTTCAGACCCCAGCGTGCTCTCCAATCTGTTTTCCAACTAAACACAGAGGAGCTTTAATCAACCTCACACACCTTTATTTCTCCTTTATTACTCTCACTCCTAACCACTCTGTTCTGTCTCTCTCTCTCTCTCTCTCTCTCTCTGTCTTTCTTTTATTGTTCCTTTCTTTCCTTCTCTCTTTCCCTCTCACTGTCTCCTTCCTTCCTTCCTATTTTCCTTCCTTTCTCTATTTCGCTCTTTCTTGCTTGCTTTCTTTCCCTCTTTCCTCTCACTGTCTCTTTCCTTCCTTTATTTAGCTTGCTTTCTTTCTTGCTTGCCTGCTTTCTTTCTTGCTTTCTTTCTTTCTTGCTTGCTTTCCCTCTTTCCCTCTTGCTGTCTCTTTCTTTCCTTTGTTTAGCTTTTTTCTTGCTCTCTCTCTCTCTACCATTCATTCTTTCTCTTTTTCTTCTTGCTTTCTTTCTCGCTTTCACTCTCACCGTCTCCTTCCTTCCTTCCTTACTTCCTTCTTTTCTTTCTCTTTCACTGTTTGTTTCTTGCTTTCATTCTCTCTTTCACTCTCACTGTCTCCTTCTTTCCTTCCTTACTTCCTTCTTTTCTTTCTCTACGCGCTTTGTTTCTTGCTTTCTTTCTCTGTTTCCTCTTGCTGTCTTCTTCCTTCCCTTGTTTAGCTTTCTTTCTGTCTGTCTCTGCCATTCATTCATTCTTTCTCTCTTTTCCGCTTGCTATGTCCCCCCCCCCCCCACCCCCCCGCCCTTCACCTATAAGTAGACAGAGTAGTGTCATCACTTCCTGTGTGGCCCTGATCTTTGTGTTTATCCCCGGCGGTGTCGTTCTGTCTCTCTCTTTTCCCTCCTCGCTGTTCTCCGGTCAGTTTTGTCGTCTCTGCTCTGATAATCAGGTCCAGATTAAAGATCTCAGACCTGCTCGTGCTGCTGCTGAAGCTGCAGATGAAGAACCATCTGGACCCGTTGGTTCTGCGCTTCGGGAGACGAGCGCTCGCTGTGTTGTGCTTTTATTAGAGCGCGTGTGACTGGGCACGGCCTCGCTAACGCCACAGTGACCACTCGCTCCTGAAATACCAGTCTGGTCACACCTCAACACGGCCACGACTTGTCGTCGTGTTTACACGCTAAATAGCAACCTGACGAGACGTGACCCAAAATGACACGTTTTTATTTTTAAAGGTCCACCTCAGCAAGGAGTATAAACAGCAAACAAACAGGGCATGTAGCTAAAAGCGTTACGCAAAAACATTTTACTGAAACACTGAAAGACCAACGTGTAAAGCTGTTTAATAGATATAACCAAAATATAACATACAGAATTTTGTTCTGGATCATCACGAACACCTAAATAAAACACCACACACTCCTGGAAACCCGGGATCTCTCAGAATTTCTCACAAACGTGACGAGATCAAAACAAACATGGCGGACGGCGGTTCAGCTCGGCTGTCTTCGGTGCTCGGATTCGTATTTGCTTAACTTGATTTTAAATAGAAAATCAGGACACGTCTAAGAGTAGCCAAAGACAAAAATGATGCACTTTTTTTTTTGCCTCTCCACACACTTTTTGAGATCAACATCATCTCTGGAAACAGAAGACCTGATTTGAATGAGGTCACACTGGAACGACCCATCTGCAGACAGAGGGGGGGATCTGTGTACCTCCAGCTTCAGCTTATCTCCTCCCTGTACCATCCTGACATGTTCATTATTCCAGCACTTTAAAACAAGGATTTTATTCAAACGGAGCGAGCCTGGCCAACAAGCTCACCAGCTGCACGGAGCCTGGAGCTTTATTTACTGACTTCCTGTGTTCTCTCACTTTAAATTCCAGAGAATCTGAATAAGTCGTACTGTTAAAGCGTACACGCAGGAACCTGGGGAGTGCTAACCTGGAACCTGTGTGTCTCTGTTTCTAAATAACATCATTTCCTTGTTGGAACCTGACCTCCAGTTCCAGGTTGTACCATATCATATGCGATATAATGACTGAGTGAAATCTATTCGATCGTTTTTTAACCAGCTGATGTTCAGGATTTTAGTTCATGAAGGTCACGACATTTTTGGTCACTCAGTTTTTTTCATGTTTTTTTTTTTTTTTTTTCAGATTTTTGGATAAATTGCATCTATAGCACGTCTCCTCTTAAGCTGTAGTCATACAAAATATCCAGACGCAACAGAATAATGTTTATTTCACTATTTTTATTTTCATCCACTGCATTATCTGAAACTTAAGCTCCGCCCACTTTACAATCATGTCATATCATATCTTTCTTCATCTTTCTCTATTCTTTCGCTCTTTCTTTCTTCCCTGCTTTCTTTCTTTTTGTACTTCCTTTCCTTCCTCTTTCGCTTATTAACTCCTTCTATATTCATTCATTTCTTTCTTTCTTTCTTTCACCTGTTTGCTCTTTGTTTCTTCTTTGTTTTCTCTCTCTTTCATTTGTTCATTCCTGCCTTCCTCTTTTGCTTTTTCACTCATTCTATCTATCCTTCCTTCCTTCCTTCCTTCTTACTTTCTTTTGCTTCTTGCCTTCTTCCTCTTTGTTCTTTCTCGCTACCTTTCTCTCTCTCTCTTTGCTTTCTTTCTCTCTTTCTTTCTTTTTCTTTCACTTGTTTGCTCTTTCTTTCTTCTTTGTTTTCTCTCTCTTTCATTTGTTCGTTCCTGCCTTCCTCTTTTGCTTTTTCACTCATTCTATCTATCCTTCCTTCCTTCCTTCTTACTTTCTTTTGCTTCTTGCCTTCTTCCTCTTTGTTCTTTCTCACTACCTCTCTCTCTCTCTCTCTTTGCTTTCTTTCTTTCTTTCCCTTCCTTGGTTCCTTTCTTCATTTCTTTCATCTCTTTCTACCATTTTTTTAAACACATGGCACTGTCCATTTCCTTCCTCTCTCTGTTTAGTAGTAGTCAGAGTAGTGAGAGTAGTGACATCACTTCCTGTGTGTCTGTGATCTTTGCGGGGTTTTTTCGCTGGCTGTTCTCAGGTCAGATTTGCCGTCTCTGCTCTGATGATCAGATGCAGATTAAAGACCTCAGACCTGCTGCTGCTGCTGCTGAAGCTGCAGATGAAGAAGAACTCCGTCCTGTTCATTGAGTTGTGGTGAATCTCAGAAAGGACAGACTGACAGTGTTTGATGTAACAGACTCCTTCAGTAATGACGTGATTAGGACGTGTAGCAATGGCGGCCATCACACCCAACCTGATACCTGACCATTTAATTCCACAGTAAGGTTTTCCACTGACCAGGTGTCAGGGTGGCGTTAGGTGCTGAGATGACCTCACACCCGACTCAATAATTCATTATTAACCCTGAATCAGATGTGTTTGAGAAGAGGAAACTCTAAACTGTGCCCTTCTTCAGGAAAGTGATTTGATAACATTTAGTAGACCAGAAGTAAAAAGAGCTGCACCTCACTGTCTCCTTCTTTCCTTCCTTACTTCCTTCTTTTCTTTCTTTCATTAACACTTGTTCGGATAATTCAATTCTTTGATAAAGCGTAACAGTAGTGTGTACATGTACAGCAATTTCTCAACCTTGAACATGTAATTAAATAAAAATTCTGTCCGCTTTTTAGACTGTAAAAAGACATGACACACACAACGTCAGGACCTGTCATCCTGGACAAAACGACGCTACCAACAGAGAAAAGCCTTTAAACAGGAATAAGGACTTAAATATGATGGTGCCTCGTATACCACAGCCAACCATTACAATTTTAAAATAAAAAACTATTTTTATTCATTAAAGATCAAACTCATACATTTATCAGGTTTTTTTTTTTTGTCTATGAAACAAGTTCCTGTTGTCACTTACGTTATAGCAGCTGTAAACAGTTGTTCCCTCAGCAGACCCTCTTTTTTTTCTCTCTCTTGAAGTTAATAAGATGAAAAAAATCGCAGTTATCATGTTACTGAGAACCAAAATGAAGCGTAAACTCCTCGTCCTGAAGATGTCGGAAAACTTAGTTACAGCTTCACCTCTGACTGTTACAAAGCGCTGACACTGGAGACTCCTTCCATACATGTTACATAAACATCTCCTTACTTTAAGTGAACTTCACCATATCAACGATTTACACACGTTTTTTTTAATCCGTTTATGTCGAGCGTCTGCCATACGAGACCCTGTGAATGAGCCGTTACTGTAGAAACAATAACGTATTAAAACGAGCGCATTAATATAAACCTGTGATTTGCAGCTGCGCTACTGTCAGAGCTGCTGTTATAGAAAACTAATCAACACCTTCTGACCAATCAGGATCCAGGATTGGTGTAAAAAAAAAAAGTTGTGACCTTGGATCCTCTGGAAGGGTGGAACGATATCATGAGAAACTATATATCTATAACTATATATAAGTGGAGAGATTTTTCTAAATTTACACACAAAAGATGATATTCATAATATTTACGATACTCAGAATAACGTATCATGGAGTGAACTTATCGTGATATCGATATCGAATCGTCCTAACGCACAGCTTTACTGTTATAAATACTATAAATCATGTATTTTGTGATTTTTATTATATTATGATTATAGCTGAACAGGAAGTTCTTTACTGACGTCTCATTCCTTTGTTCGTCTGTCATGTTTTGAGCTACACCCATAAAAATGAGTCACATTTCACTGGACTTCCTTCTTCTCTTCCCATTACATCACAGGAATGATTACCCAGGTAATATGTAGAAATTCCAGCTCTCTTTCATGAAGCACCATCTGTTTTACATCCTTATCAGTTTCCAGTTAGATGTTTGCTTTTAGAAGACGAGAGCTTTGTCTCTGTTGTGTCTAGATCCACATTTAAAGAATCACTCAGCTGATTTACATTGACGAGATTAAACAGGCTTTTCATACGAAACATTTTTATCTCAGCTTGGGAGGAAAATCACCTCAGGCTATTATCACCATCACCATCATCATCTCTCTGTGTGTGTGTGTGTGTGTGTGTGTGTTGCTGATATTATTTTAGCTATTTTTTCTACAAAACCTTCCTGAGCTTTGCAAATGAAGCTTTTATTCTTATTAGATTTGTGTGTATATTTTGATATAGTTTTATATTTACATTTATTCCTTTTCCTCTTTAAGGGGATGTTCAGCATCACACAGCGTCTAGCGCTTAACTTGGAAATAGGACGTCACTTGTTAGCAACAAGCTAGCCAGATAACATTAGCAATGTGAGTGATCTTTAACGTTCATGATGTATTTACTTTCTGAATATAGCGAACTGTACAGTCAGTGTTATAGATTTAACCAAATAATGTGTGAGGCGCCGGCGTATTTTATGTGGAGATGACGTTTGACTGGTTTCTGCCAGCAGTATGCCGTAATCGCAGACCTAACGGACCAAACCGTAGACCAAACGACTATGCGTCGTGTCGTGCGCGTAGTGGACGGTGGAAGTCTGTCACGTATATTTATGCCTTCAGTCTTCCACTGCTTATTTTCATGCAGAAATGTCCCACGAATCCTATCCTGTGAATCTTACAGACTCGCTCACGTTTTAATCGCATGGTCTGCTAACGAAACATATAAACGATTGAGAGATGAGATGATGAGTGGAGCTATGAAAAGCAGAAATGCTTTCGTTTCTGCTGCTACAGCGTTGTCTTTATCCATTAGCCTGGTGACAGAGAATGCTATCATTCAGCGCCATTTCCAAACAGTCTTGCACTGATGACCTGTTTTCCTGCGAGAACAACGAAGCAGTCGATCGGTTGGTCCTTCGTTGCGGTCCGGGACGCATCGAGACACTTTCATGTTCACACTACAGATGTGACGTGGCCATGTGCGTCCCAGACCACCTCCGAATGTGGTTTGAGTGATCGGATCACAATGCATGTTTGTGACACATTGGACCCCGTTCACACCTGTACTTAGTGTTATCCACTCACAATCCGATCACCCGGGATGTCGCGTATGTTAATGCCAGGTGTGAACAGGGCCTGTGTAGCTCTCGGGATTCAAACTCACAATGTCCTGACACTTTTTCTGTTGTGGGACTCTGGAGAGTCACCGTAGTTTATGCTGTCAGCAGTTTGCAGCAGGCGATCATCTTTCTGTAGCAATAGAAATCATCGTGAAACTTTATTAGCGCCGCCTGCAGGACTGGAGCACTGGTACAATACGTGACAGCCAGCACGAAAGCGCAGAGAGTGTGGGCAAGCTTGTAAACTTTTAATCCTTGCAGAAATCGTCTCCATGTTACGTATGTTACTTTAATTTAAAATTGGGCAGCCATTTTGGTATCACGTCTTTGTGCTGAACTCATGGTTTATGACACCTTCCCAAATTTCCCATTCATTTTCTCCGGTTTTTCCTGTTCTAAGGTTGGAAGTTACTTCTCACTTTAGTTGAATGCAGCATTACAGCTCTGCCCAGTCAGTGCTTCTGGCTAAACGCCATCGGCCTCACAGGACGCTCAGCTGTTTCCTGGAGCCTCTCTGTATCGGAGATAATGTTCAGAAGAACTTTCTCCGGAGGGTTGAGTGTAAGATAAAGATGGAGGCTGATCTGATCTCGCCTCACACACACACCCTGCAGGCTGGGAGAGGTTTATCACCAGAAGCCCACTGCTTCTGAATCGTCACTCGGATCCACCGCGTGTTAGAAACGGAGCTGGAACAGGATGAGAGTCGTCCAATCGTCTTTACTTCATCACTGTTCCTGCTCCACAGCGTTATGTGCACAGAGAACAAATGAAAAAATATAAAGGTGTGTTAACGCATGTAACATTTTGAGCTATTTAATTTTTATTACAGCATTTTAGTGTTGTAATACAAACAAACCAGTCTGATGTATACACTAAAATGCTGTAATGAAAATAAATAGCTAAAATGAAGCGAAAAAAGATTTTTCAGAAATTTTTTTTTTTCCCCAATCAACCCATGGCTGATGTAATCATTGCATCAACTGTGGAATAATGTTGTGAACATATTGTAACTTCTGTAAAATGCTGCAGGATGATAGTTGTGTAAATGTCTAACCAGTTAAAAATGTTGGTAGTGTGTTGTTGTAAAATAGTTCTCAGTGAGTCACACACACACACTCACTCGCTCACAGCAGGCGAGTCACAGCACAAAAGATCACATGACCCTCATTGTACCCTTCAGTTGTAGCCTTCAGCACTCATCTCACACAAGCTTTAAACAGGATGGGTTTCTTCCTTTTCTGTCTGCAGTGGACTCGTAAACAGCTGCTTGCGGTGTCACGCTTTCAACTGGAGCTGTGACTGGGTTCTGGAGTTCTCAGGGAGCCGTTCTGCAATCGTAGAATAAAGTAATAAGAATAAAATAAGAGTAGAACATAACAGACAACATAGTTGTGTAGAAAAGAGTAAAGTAAAACCGTATAATAGAGTAGAACAGAGTATAAAAGAATAGCGTGGAACAGAGTATAATGGAGTAAAACAGAGTAGAATAGAATATGAATGAAGCAAATATGAATAAGAATAAATATAAAAATTATAAAAATATAAGCAGAATAGAGTACAGTAGAGTGTGTATGGAATTTGAATAGAGAAGAGCTAAGTGGTGTATATGTAGAATAAAGAAAAATGTAGAGTAAAATATAAACTGCATGGAATTTAAATAGAATACTAACAGAATTGAAGCAGAACCAGCAGAATAGAGTAGAATAATGTAGAGTGTAGGATAAGAATAGAATTAAATAGTGTAAAATATAACTCGTATAATGTAAAAGTGGAGTAGAGTAGAATAGGAATAGAATATGAGTGGAAGTGGAGTGTGTGCAAAATTATCACATTTTATAAATCGTGTAACTTCATGTGTGTGTTGATTAGAAGTGGCAGCATTTGGGCCACTGAGATAAAGACGTTAATGTCGCGAACAGAATGGGAACATATGGCCACCTGTTTATCGTTGTGTCTAAATCAGTACACGGTCACCTCAAATAATGCTCAGTAACACAATTTGTTTTAAAAAAAACAGTAGAATAAATCTGTATTCAGTGTGTGTGTGTGTGTGTGTGTGTGTGTGTGTGTGTGTGTGTGTGTGTGTGTGTGTGTGAGTGAGCTGGAGGG
>CM075008.1:1338528-1357680 GCA_037576675.1 Pangasius sanitwongsei | reverse complement strand
ATCTGAAAAGTGTCTCTTATGGAATCTGCTGCTTTCTTTACTGACATACAAACATTTTTCTGTAACATTTCATTTTATGCTGGAAAACTAATGTTTGGAATCTAAAATGTTTTGTACTGAATCAATAATGTTATAAAATCATAAAATAAAATCTATAACAAAGTTTGTACTAAAAGAAATAAGGTGCCAAGACTTTTGCACAGCACTGTATGTAAGTATCAGGTTGAGCGTGGACAAACCGAACAAATTTTACCTGAAATAGAACATTCTGTTCACATAACGTTGATGTTTTGCCCATTGTATTCTTATGATCATTTCAATTTTGATCCAGATACAATCAGAAGTCTATGTTTCCTTTGCTTTACTATAGAATAAGTGCAGCCGATGAAGAGCTGATATGGAATTTCTCCCAGTCGCCCTCGGAGCACGCCTTTCCAGTGCCCAATGTGTCCCACAGCGTAGCGCTGAAGGTGCGGGTTCAGTCGTTGCCCCGCCAGCCCAAGTACCCCGTGTTGAAGTGCAGCATCCACTCCGACCTCTCGTTCCTTGGCAAACGTACCCTCGACCCTTCGGAGGGGCCGTTAGGAGGTGCATATAGTCGGGGTCAGACTGTCAGTGATCCTCCAAACCCCCTCAGACTCCAGAGTTCACCACTTTTATGCAGATCTCTTCGTTCCCCTTTACCCTCTCATGAAAGAACCAGCCCATTGAACCAGCGTAAATGCCCCGAGTCGCCCATCCTGCCCGGCAAAGCCGCAAAGCTACTGTTCTCCAGAACTAATGGCGTTTTGGAAAGCTCAGGAAAGACAACGAGTGTGGAATTGCCGTCATCTTCTTCGTCCCCGACACGCGATTTCAAATCACTCTCTAATCCCTCGTTTTCAAATCCCAGCCCTGGTCCTCGCTCTTCCTCAGCTGAAACGAACCCCTTGATTGGTTCGCTGCTCCAGGAGAGGCAGGAAGTGATCGCTCGCATCGCGCAGAGACTGAATTTCTGTGACCCGACATCACCTCATCTTCTTCCTGACGCTCTCTTCACACCTCCAGGGGACGAAGGGCCATTTAAGAAGACCAAAGATCCTCCCAGTCTCCAAACGAATGACAGAAATGGGACAAGGAATGGAGAGTGGAGCCAGACTTCTTTCTTTCAAACTCCACTGAGCCCCAGGAGCCGGTCTCGAGTGGACCGAGGTGAACCGGATGAGTCCAGGACTTCGCCCAAACCGACGTCCTGTAGGCGGCTTCTGCTGTCGGCTGATTCAAAAGAAGGTTCTATGATCGTTGAAGCTGTTCAGGACATCTCGCGTTTGATTCAGGAGCGTCTTCAGCTGTCGCAAGAGCTCCTGCACGCCAAATACAAACAATGCCGCGAGTCATCAACACCCACATCCTCGCAGAACCAAAACCAGACCCAGAACCGTAGACAAAATCAGAATCAAAGCCAGACACAAAACCAGAACCACCAGCTTAGAACCAACAGTCACACTAGCTGTGCTAATGGAACTATAAACATAGCCAATGGAGAAACCAGCTCTAACCTTCGAGTTCACACTGAGACACTTGAGAGACGGGTCTTGTCTGAAAACCAGGGCCGGTCTGGACCTCAGAACAAAGAACCCAGTATCACTAAACCTCAACCACTAACACAAACCAGCCATGCATACAGTGCCAAAAACGATCCCTGGACTTCTTTGCTCAACAGCCCTAAAAGCTCCCACAGCCTGAATGGAGAGGCAGGAATCGACGATATCAACCACCTCCAGGACCTTCAGGACTTCCATTTTGGGAAGGAAAACCAGGGCAGAAGAGTAGAAACCCAGATCCAACCTGAGTCCACCGTGCCTGGTCAGGATGAGGACCAAGATCCCTGGTCCTCCCTCTCCAGCACACCCACCAGCCTTAATACCCAACACTCCCCGAGCCCAGATTGGACTCTGAACAACAACGCACACACCACGTTGGTGAGTGTTCCTCTGGTGCTACCTGACTAACATACTTTGAACATGGTACTTGATTTCCTTTCGCTGTTTCCACTTGAAGAAATGTCCCCTTCAGGTCCTGAGGACTTGGGTTTTATGTCGTGTACTAGTTTTATTTGTACATGTTCCATACACAAGCTTACATAATGTCACTGCTTTACTCTACTAGCTACTCAGAAGGCTAACTACTTACTCGCTAACTAGCAATCAATCCAAATTACAATTTTAAGGAAGTTTGAAGGAAACTATATCATTTTAGCTAGTACCTGAAAAATACACATCTCATTACGCAATTTCTTTTCAGCTGATGTAGCATTATTACTTTAAGTAGCATAGCTAGCAAGCTGATATGACTTCGAAACTAGTTTGTTCCAGGTTCTTTTAAAAACAGAAATAAAAATAGATAAATATTTCAAAAATTATTCTTAAAAATAATTCGCAACATTCAATTTTGTTTACATTGTCAACTACTTTATTTGTAAACAAAAGCTGAGATAATTTCAATGCTTTACTCTGCTAGCTACTTAGCCAGACTGCTTAAAGGGAATTAAGGATCTAAATTGCAAAAGATTTAGATTTAAAACGGTTACTTTGTTATAGCTGACCAGCAAAAAATACACATCCCATTACACAATTTTTTTGCTAGCTATTTAGTGCATTAGCAAGCTGATATGATTTTGTACAGCATTTAAAAGAAAGAAGGAAAAGAAATCACCAAAAACAAAAAATAATAATAATTTCAGCTGCGATGTTGACTGTGATGAGAGTTCATTAAAAACCATATTAGAACCCAAGGAACAACATTCGACTTCATTTGTCCCGAGTGTGAGGTGAAATGAGTACCACCAATGCTCATGTAGCGAATAACGATGGAAGTTAACGGCATCAGTTCATTTTTATTCATTATTAGCAACTATGGCATTAATATTTGGCTCGGATATTGTTTTGTACGTCTTGTAAAAGTTGACGCGTTTGTGGACACTTGCAGCGCAACTCGAAAGCTAATTCTGCTCATTCTGTGTAACAGCGAAGCCCCGCCTCCTCACAGAAGCCATGCAGTAGTAACTGGAAGAAGCAGAACAGACACTCCATCGATGGTACGGCCACGCGAGCGTTCCACCCCTGCACCGGCCTGCCCCTGCTCTCCAGCCCGGTGAGAACGGTTCTCGGGGTAAAAGGGGTAGTTTAGCGCAAAATCACATACACACAACATTCCACTTCGATCAGCCGAGACACGTTTGCTGCCCAACATTTGCACTGATGAGCTTCTGTTTCACCCAAAATCTGTACATTTCTGCCTCAGAAATTACTACATCCAGTTCTCCTCGAATACCAGAACATAATCTGGGGCATCCAGAGTCGATTTTCCCCTTGTTAAATCTGTTAGTTATAAAGATTGCCATGCTTAATGATGTCATATAAAGTGAGTTCATGAAGATTTGTGTGTATTTATGGAAAAACTTTGGGTGAGATTCCATCACATGTTAAATGATCGATAACATTTTAGGGGGAGTTTTGGTTGTTTTGGTTTTTTTTTTTGGCTTAATAAAAGAAAAATAAATAAATTTATATTAATTCTTATAAAAATGTACTTATAAACTGATCTTATATTTAATATATGTAATTCAGGGTGTCCTAAAAGTCTTCCTATATAGGGGAAATTAACACTTTTTAGCAAAATGCACAATAACTTTATGTACAAAATATCCTCTACGTGATTTCTTTGTAAACACACACGGAGTCGTCTCTCCTACTCATGATGAACTCGTGCTACACATCTGGTGTTGTGTGTGTAATTGCATCTCCATCACAACCTTGCGACGGCTTCCCGATCCAGCCATGAGAATGACTTCAATGCGTTCTTCTTTTGTCAAAGGCGTTCTTAAAGGCTATCTGAAAAAAAATATATAGAAACAAAATATGAAAAATTTTGGTAGACATTTTGCTAAAAAGTGTTAATTTTGCCTCTGTATGGAGACTTCTGGGCCACGCTGTATAATATAGATATAAATTTTTAAAAAATTAGAGATACATTTCTATTATAATTTTCCCAAGGTCACGTGTGTTTTTGTTGTGAGCAAGTGCAAGCTTAAATACATTATTTAAAAAATGAAACATTAAAATCTAATAATAAATTTTAAAAAAAAACATTTAATTAAAATGTTAAAAATGAGTCAAAACCTCATTTCCTTAAGTGGTTAAGTATTGCTCGAGTTTGTTCTCAAAGTTATAGTTATACACTACTGTGTGTGTGTGTGTGTGTGTGTGTGTCATGTGACCCTGCAGCCTCTGACTAAGTTCCTGTGTGTGTCTCTAATGCCGTCCAGATTCGCGCACACGGTTTCCTGTTGCCGGTAGCGCCTTGGTGGAGTATTATGTGCTGAATTAACCCACTTCCTCCTCCTCAGGGCTGCTTCTGCTCTTCTTACACACAGAGCCCTGATTACTACAGCGTTACTCACTCGTCTGAACGCACTAGTGATCACCGACAAATAACACATTTTATTCAGATGATCCCTCATTTTAAAGAATTCATTACTCTGACCTGTTTATTTAACTTTATTTTCAAAGTGTGTCGTATTGGCAGCGCATAGTTCAGTCAAAACGTAGCACATGTATGCTGTTAACCTCGTGTTCACGCTAGAGAGCGACAAAACGATCCCCAGTCATTTATTTCGCAGCACGGAGACAAATGGGATTTTCTCCATTGTATGCAAATTAGGTGAAGTAACGAAAGCGAATGATTGGCTGCGGTAATTTCCTCGGACCAACCAATCCGACGACAGTGTCTCTCAAATCACCAGATTCATACAGTTTAGTTTCTGTATGACATGTTTGATGTGTGGAAACTGAAAATTTCACCATTTCTTGTGGATTTTATAGCTGTTACAGCTGTTGGGGGGGGATACAGTAAAATAATAAACAAAACAAAACAATATTGCTAATTATTTTTATCCCTGCTCCAAACAAAAACAAAAGACAAGTTCCGTAGCTTCCTTTTCATCCTACCTAACCAAAAAAACAGGAGGAAAAAGAAATGGAAAAAGAAAGGTTAATTATGCACAACTATGATGTCTGATATCTATAACTGTATGCACAATATAAACTACGGACATACTGTATGTACAGTATAGCTGAGTGTACAGCTCATACACACACGTTACATGTAAAGCGAGCGTAAAGCTATGTTATACAAACTTCAAATCTGAGCATGGAGCAAAGAACTGGCAAAGTACGAAGCCAGCATTAAGCAGGGATATACAAAAGTGGGTGTCGACTGTTAACGCGACTGACGTGATGGGCTCAAACATGCCGCCATTGTCGCCGGCGGTCGCCATTTTATATTCTTCTAATGTGATGACATCATTCCCAATCTGCCAATCAGATCTGGTTTTCTTCTGGGAAATTCTCAATACGCAGTAGAGAGAGTGAGGAACAAAGACACACACATGCACAGAAAGCCAAAAATATATCCAGGAATGTAACAATTACATTTAAAAATAAATTTTACACGTCAGCATGTACAAATTATGTTAGAAGGCCACGCCCACAAGAGCGAGTGTGAACGCAGGGTAACTCGTAAGACTTTACAGGTCTATTAACACGAGACGGCGCAGGCTACATGCACTAGAGTTAGTGTATATATGATGTATTTATGTATAGATCGTTCCCTAACAGTGCAGTAGGACTTCCCTCACGGCTGGAACGTACGTAAACGAACCGTAAACCGCGATGCTATTTCAGTAATGAGGTGCTGAGTTCGTGGTGTGTCTCTCCTCTCTTGTTCAGGTTCCACAGAGGAAAAGTCAGGCGGGATATTTTGACTTGGACACGTCTCTGATTCAGTGTAAAGGAGCACCGTGGGTCTCCAGTAAGAGGTAGGAGCTCCGTGACACGTGCTCAGGGTTTACGTGTGTGTTTTACTGATTACATTTTTACCTTATAAACATCTCCTGGACACCAAAGCACTGCTGCTGACCTACAAAACTTCAGAAATGCTTTGTGTGTGGTTTCGTTTCACATAACTGAATAATATATTTAAAAAAATAAATAACACCTAACACCTTTAGTTTAGATTTCTGCCAGCCAATCAGAAAGGAGGATCCCGCACTTATTTTTCTCTTCAGTTTGTGTGCCATTCTTTGTCGCCGTGTAATTTTGTAAATAAAATCACATTTATTTTAAATTCCCATCCCATAATAATGTTCCATATCAAACATATAATGAGCACATGCACAAGTGTGTAATTTTTTTCCTGTCTCTTCTGTTTGTTTTTATTTATTTCTACCATGTTCTCATTTTATTTTTTATTTTTTGTGTCTTATTTCTCCTTTTTTTTTCTTTGTATCTCTTGGTAGTGGCTTTAATATAGTACAAAAAAATGCAATTGCTAATAATGTCCTTATTGGCTTGCAGAATGGTAAATAGGGGGGGAAAAAAAGAATAAATAAATAAATAAAACATTAACAGAAATATGAAGTTTGATGTTAATTCCTTCAGTCATTAATCTTGAGTAATCTTCAGCGCTTTATGCTCAGATTTGCGACGTTGCTTTAATTAAAACGTTCGTTTCCATGACGATCCATACAGCGCGTGAGTGCCTCAGTGTCCGTGTTTACGTATATATGTGAAACCTGTGCCTTACGTCCACTACGTCATCATTTATTTCCTCATCAGTGATCTCATCATTATCTATAGAACAACTTTTTCCACCTCATACCAAACATAAAAAAACTCGATTTTCTCATTCAGGTTTTTAATTTATTCTCATTTACAAAATTCAGATAAAAATGGATGATGATAATGGAAATCCCATATTGGTATAGAACATTATTTATTAAAAAAAAAAAAAAAAAAACTTGCATCTCGTCTTTACTGATAGACCCATGTTTCTATCTATCTATCTTTCTTTCTTTTTTTTTTTTTTGCAGTATTTAGGCTTTTTTTTATTTATTTTGTGTTTCTTGATTCAGGTTATTTTAGTTCACGTTTTCATAATTCACATAGAAGAGCTGGATGGAAAACCTGCGTAGAGCTGAGAGAGGAGAATTGAGAATTGAGAAGAATGTGTAATTCAGTGTTTTTCAGGGGGAAAGCTGCACTCCATATGCACTCATTACAGCCCCGGTGTTGAATATCAGCTCCATCTGTTGTGTGTTACACACTGTACTGCTGTCTGTTACCAAACACACACTGTTTACTGAGGACTTCTGTAACATAAAGAGTTTTAACTTAGTGTGTCCTAGTTAAGCAGAGTAAGCTAACACGACTTGTTTATCTAACCTGTGTGTGTGTGTGTGTGTGTGTGTGCGTATGTAGAGTGTGTTTGAAGCGAACTGAAGACTCAGAGGAACCTCAGCAGCTCCTGAGTGCCAGCGCCCCTCCCGCCAGTCTCAGCCTTCTGGGAAACTTTGAGGTACACACTGACACACACACACACACACACACACACACACACACACACACAGTCACACAGCAGCATGTTGGTAGAGGCCCTGAAGCATTCAGTGAAACACACAGGTTGTTACTGACTCATACTGACACACACACTGACTCACTGTTGAGTAGTACTCACTTCTGTGAAGTATTATTCATATCAATGTGTGTGTGTGTGTGTGTGTGTAGGAGTGTGTCCTAAACTACCGCTTGGAGCCGCTCGGTACTGTCGAGGGTTTCACGGCCGAAGTCGGCGCCAGTGGTTCGTTCTGCCCAAGTCACATGACCTTCCCAGTAGACGTGTCATTCTACAGCGTGTCAGACGATAACGCTCCGTCTCCCTACATGGTAATGAGCGCACACACACACACACACACACACACACACACACACACACACATGGTGAAAGTATGTAACACTGCACTGTATACTGTATGTTTTACAGTTGTGATTTACACACACGGTGCCGTATTCAGAGCCGGCAACATCGGTCCAAAAGTTGCATCAATATTACATGTGGAAAGTTCTGTGTATTCAGAGTCGGGTTACGCACCTGATTTTTTTTTTTTAGTTCCACATTCAGATTATTAAAATAACCTTTGTGTAGTTCATGCCTCAGAGGTTGCCAGGTTTTTCTTATACTGTGCTTCAACAGTTACTTGTGTGTACAACCAAATGAAGCCGTGAGATATTAAATCAAAGTCATGAAATCGTAATGTAATCGTAAAGAAAACCTCATCTCAAGTAGCGTTCATAAATTTATCGATTAATAAAATAATCCATCCTGGAGATAATCAACATCTCTGATTAAGATGTATCTATATTCAATATAGAAAAAAAATGTAAAGTTGTAATAGCTGAGTGAATGCAAGTTGGTTGTATATACTTGTACCTGTTTGTACCTTTTTATTTTCCTTCTATGTATATTTTCTAACTTTTGATATATAATGGGAGCATTAACGTACAATACATATATGTTTAGCTTATAACTATTAGACTCCTATTAAAATAACCTGTGTCAACTAATATGCTATCATTTCAGAACCAATCAGAAGAGAGTATTTTCCATATGAGTATATTTATACAGCGTACACATGTACTTCTTTCTTTGCATTTCTGATATTTTCTAACAGCTCTGTGTTATTTGTTTTTTTGTGTCCTCGTCCTGCAGGGGGTCATAAGCCTGGAGTCTCTGGGGAAAAGGGGCTATCGCGTGCCTCCATCAGGAACCATTCAAGTGGTATGAGTGCTAATGCATCCATGATCTACAGATTCGTGTGTTTCCTGCTCTAACACACCTCAGCTCAACTGCTCAGCTCGTGAATACACTCGCCATGCAGGGAAATGAGTGTGTCCAAGCAGGAGACACTGAAATGTCTTCAAATAAACAGAACGAAGCTGTGTTTCTTCTCTTTAAACACTAAACAGCACCATCTTGTGGTGGAATATGGGAATGGCATGCTCTGGACTATTAAGTTGCATTGATAATTATGTTTATAATTTTTTTGTCTGAAATGGTATAACATATCATTAACAGTATATTAATTCTATATGTTATTATGACGTCTTCTACATTTCAGACCTTATTTAACCCCAATAAGACGGTGGTGAAGATGTTTGTGGTGATGTACGATCTGAGAGAAATGCCAGCCAGCCATCAGACATTCCTGAGGCAGAGGACTTTCTCCGTCCCCGTCAAACGCGAATCAAACGGACAAAACCACAGGAAGCCCCTCCCCCCTGGCCAGGGGCGGACCCTGCGCTACCTCATACACCTGAGGTGAGCTCACCTGTACTGTACACCTCACCTGCAGTCAGATTACGGTCGCCTGTCTCTTTGTCTCTAGCCTGTGTGAACGTAGTGTTAGACAGATCATGTCGTGTGAGGAGCGTGTGCATGATGCTAAACTGGAGGCTTTAAGCTTCCGGTGCTTGTTAGCCTCGTCGCTAGCATCGGCTATATTTGCGGTATGGAAAACATCGTACGGCTCAGCTCCTCTAATACTGGATTCTTTCAAAATCACTGTAAATTTAGACTGAAGTGTAAATTAGAAACGTTTTGAATCGAATTGTACTGTAATGGCGTTAAATAGCATATTAAGTTATTATATTGATGTATTTGTATTTCTTCCACATTTCAGTTTCAGAATTTTGACTAAACTCAGGAATTCATGAAGTCGGTGTTGCTGATATTCGTCTGTCTGATATTGATATCGCTAATCATCTGACGTCTCTCTGTTTTTGGTCTCTGTCAGGTTCCAGAGCTCCAAATCTGGAAAGATCTACCTCCATCGAGACATCCGGCTTCTGTTTTCACGCAAATCCATGGAAGTGGACAGTGGTGCTGCCTACGAGCTCAAATCCTTCACTGAGTCTCCAGCCGATCCTCCTTTCTCCCCGAGATGCTGATCGACTCGCGTCCCGTCTAACGTCGTGCTCCCACTCCAGCACAGGGGCCTTACTGAAGTCTGATCTCTCTCTCTCTCTCTCTCTCTCTCTCTCTCTCTCTCTGTCTCACTCTCTCTCTCTGTCTCACTCTCTCTGTCTCACACACTCACACACACACAGTTTATTCATAGCCTTCTCACTCTTTCTCTTTCCACATCCCTCAGTTTCTCTCTTTTTTGTCTTGTTTTCTCTTTCGATCTCTTTGTGTCTCTTTTCCTCTTCTCTTTTTATCTTATTTGTTTTGTTCTTCCTTTTATTTCTTTGTCCCCTTTTTGGCTGTTTTTCTCTTCTTTTTCCATCATTGCTTTATACTTTATGCCTCCCACTTTATTTCTCTCTCTCCCTCTCTCTCTCTCTCTCTCTGTCACACTCTCACTCCCTCTCTCTCTCCCTCTCTTTCTCTCTCTCTGTGTGTATGAAACCTCTGTGCTTCAGTGAGGACTTTGTGTTTTTTGATGCAGTTTTGAAGCTCATCCTCGGAGCTTTGGTGCCGTTTGTGAAGAAAAAAAAAACATACTGAAGTTTAAAAGAAAAAAAAATAAAACGATATGGACCATTTTTTTTAAATGACATAAAAAAAACAACAAGCAGATGAACAGAATAAAGACTTTGGATAGAGCACTGTGTTCCTCCACCACAACTGGAAAAGGAAATTAGTCATATTCTACTATTTCTCTTTTTTCCCTTTTATTTTATTTTGTACTGTTACCGAACCACTTTAATCGGAAGTGTTGCAATAGAGAAAAAGAATATCTTAACTAGCTTAGTGTTTACATATTTACTTTGTCAGTTATTTAATATTTAAAATGATATTTCATTTACTGCACATGTGACGCCTGTCGTGCTCAGCATTATGTAGTGCAATATGTTTCAATTATACCGTGTATTTTTGACTAATATTCAGATCTGAAATAAAAGAAATATATCTATATATATATATATATATATCTATGAAAAAGAGTGAGTGTGTGTCTTTTTTTTTGTGTACAGAATACCAATACAGTTATTCAGGTCATGTGTTTAATCCTGATAAATCCACAGATGATTTTATGATTATATAATTTATATAATGAACAAAGAAGGAAATACATAAATAAAACATTTAGTTAGTCAACTGTTGGAGTCATAATTGACCAAGAATGCTTGAAAATAATTTTTAAATATTTAGACCACATTCTGGACTCTGATTGGTCAGAAGGTGTTGATTAGTTTTCTGTAACAGCAGCTCTGACAGTAGTGCAGGTTTATATTAATGCGCTCGTTCTAATATGTTATCGTTTCTATAGTAACGGCTGATTTACAGGGTCATGTACAGCAGACACTCCACATAAACAGATTAAAAAGACATTGATAAGGTGACGTTTTCTCTAAGTAGAGGTTTATTTATCATTGATGTAAGGAGTCTCCAGTGTCAGGTAAAGCTGTAACTTTAACTTTTCTGTTCAGGACAGAGGACTTTACGCTTTACGGTTTCTCTGTAACATGACAAGCTGCTTTTGGGATTTTTTTCTTATTAACTTATTAAAGAGAGGCTGGTGAGGGAACGACTGTTTGTAGCTGCTATAACGTAAGTGAGCACAGGAACTAACTAGTTTTGTTGATGTTCCACAACATTAAGTATAACTATAAATTGAAAAATATGATTCTTTAATAAATGAAAATTTGTAATTATTGGGAATTTGCTGTGGTATAAGAGGAATAAAACATCAGGGGACGTGCTGTTTTAAGAAAAATAATGAACAAAAATATTAAATACTTAAAATGTAATGATATTCATAATGAATGAATGATCTTGAAGCTTTTACCTGATAGAGGAAGAAAAAAAACACTGATCTCTCCATGTACATTTTGTATGTCATGTTCACACCAGAATCTGCACTGAACTACATTTCCCACAATGCACCTCTGCCTACAAACATGGACACCTTGGACTACAACACCCACATGCCACGTTCATTGTCATGTTCACACTCACATGATTACTGATTGCACATAGGTATGAGCGCTCTCACTATACCTTCACCTCCTGAAGTATTCCTTCAGCTCTGTGTATTCACCTGATGTTCCAAGCCTTCTGTTCATGTTTGTTGTTTCTGGTTTTGATCCTAGTGTGTTATCTTGTTTGTGAATTTTTGCCTTAACCTTGGATACTCTGTTTGCACATCACCTGACCCACTGCCTGTTCTCTGTTTTTGACATTTACCTAGTGATTTGGATTTGTTTGCTACTGCCAGTTGTTTTATAGAAACACACTCTCTGCAATTGTCACCATCTCTGCTGCCTCACATTGGAATATTTCACACATCCATCCATCCATCCATCTATTCTCTGTACCACTTATCCTACACGGGTTCATGGGGTAACCTGGAGCCAATCCCAGGGGACTCAGCGCACAAGGTGGGGGACACCCTGGACAATCGCACCCACATTCAGACACTACGGGCAATTTAGAGATGCCAATCAGCCTATAACCCATGTCTTTGGACTGGGGGAGGAAACTGGAGCACCCAAAGGGAACCCTGAAGCACGGGGAGAACATGCAAACACCACACACACAGGGCAAGGTAGGATTTGAACCACCAGCCCCAGAGGTGCGAGGCAAACCTGCTAACCACTAAGCCACCGTGGCCATCATTTCAAATATCATGAAGCACTAAAGTAAAAATAAAACAAACCTATTTTGACAAATTACTAAAAGCTAATAAACTCCTTTTCTAAAATAATGTTTAAAACAGTTTAAAATAATATTCCTTTGTTTGAGAAAGGAGCAGAAATCTTAGACCCTCAGCTGTGTCTTTAATGTGTATAGTAAAATATGAGTATTATTGAGGTCAGGTATGAAAATTAGAGCAGCTCCGAGTGATTGTCTCATAATTAACTGAAATGAGTCGACCTGTGTGTAATTAGAGTCACGTGATCTCAGTGTGAATGCACCTGTTCCTGAAAGAAAGCAGAGGTTGTTAGAGAATACACTCAAACACACAGCATCATGAAGAGCAAAGGAGTGATCAGAACAGTCTGGGGCAAAGCTCTGGAAAGCAAAGTGTAGAAATCAGAGGGGTTAGTTATAATATGCCACCATCCACGTCCAGTCAGTGGGTGGGGATTAGTCAGAGACGCAGGAGTGTGTGATGCGTTCAACTGGAGAACTGAAACTGAAAGTAGGGTTTTGTTTTTTGTTCCTGATCTGAACACAAACAGTAAGTGTTTTAAATTTCATATATCCTCTAACAATTTACTGATGGACTTTAGTATCTATACCACATGAAACTTGATTTCTAAATTAATTTCTAAAGTCGTTTTTTTGTTGTGTTGTGTGGTTGCGTAGTCGTGTGTGTTTGAGTGTAGAGACTCTCTCTCTCTGGCTTTATATGTATATAATGTATATGTGTGTGTGTGTGTGTGTGTGTGTATTTTGGTACTTCTGTTGTTGCTGTATACAGTTGTGTTGGGTTTTTCCTCGTCGTTAAGCTCATGGTGTAGAATTTAAGTTTCTATTCAGACATTCGGCTATTTCTGGACATATTACTGTAAAACTACATGTTTTATTTTTACTCCATGTTATTTTAATATTAAATAGATAGTCAACTCCACCTGTTGAATAAACTCCGAGTTCATAGGCGGAGTTCTGAGTATTATTCCGAGTGTAAATAATATAATGATATAATGTTTCCGTGTCGTCATCGTTTTAACTTTGTTGTGGAGGTAGTGTTGAGGACATGGAGACACAGCAACAGTTGCTGGGGGATTTTTAACAGATGTGCACTTCATAATCACAAACCTGTATTCACTACAGTACTACAAGTGTACCAGTGTTTTGTGTTGGAGGTGGAGATGGTGGTGAGCACAGTTCAGTGTTCAGGGAGAATGAGGAAATGTACTGAAAAATATGACCATGTGATCTGGAGCTTGTACTAACCACTAAAATGGCTGAACTGAAAGTAGCCCAACTGAAAAGATGTGAAGTGAAAACTCCTTTTTTTTTTATCATTTCTTATTCGCATTTCTTATTATTTCTATTCCACCTTCCAGTAATTACCTTCTCAATCCTGTTGATGGCGCCATGAAGCGCATTAGTATCATGAGACTGTAAAGTTTGAGAATACTGGAAAAAATCTGCTCGTTTCTTATTTCATTATCTCCTGACTGCTGAAGTGTTTCACCAATCTGACAGTTACATCTGAAACTAGGTTTAACATTTTATCTAAATACTCAATAAGAAGAACTTTTACTAATTATAATAATGGTATCAAATCAAAGAAAGGAAGATTTTATGAAGACAGAATAAAATAGATTTTTAAAAAAACAATAATTTTTAAAATTTTAGAAAAAGAAAATAATACATAGATTTTATAGAAAGAAAGTCTTTGGTCAATGCACCAAAATTAGATAACTTCCATCAAGAACACAAATGAAGAGTCAGGAAGGCACAAAGGAAACAGTCATTGGGAACAACAGTGATCAGTGATTGGTCTTTGGGACCAGTGGCGATCCGTGATTGGTTGTTGGGAGCAGTGGTGATCAGTGATTGGTTGTTGGGAGCAGTGATGATTAGTGATTGGTTGTTGGGAACAGTGGCGATCAGTGATTCAAACATGATCAGCAATCAGTGATTTCCAGATCTTCTGCAGATGACCTGAGACCTCTCCTGCCAGGATTTACTATAAATTTGAGTAAACTGGTCACAGAATTCCATACACAATTTGTTTACATCATAGACAAAGGGAAATGTTTGCTCAGTGGTTAAGACTCCAGCAGTTGAAGTTAAAACTCGTCTTGATTTGACCTTGTTATCATTTATCAAGTGTGGTTATGTATGTGATTGCAGGTCTGCATTTATTCTTGAAGAACATACCTTTAAGAAAACGCACCACAGACCCCTGAAAATGAGTACCCCTGACGATGACAAAGAGGAGAGGTGAGACATTTAAAGTATCATGTGGAACATTTATCATCTAGCGTTTCATTCCAATCCTGGGATGAACAACAGGGCAGTCTTTATAATTACAGCAGCAGAGCTTAGGTAAAAAAAAATCTACAGGATCCAGGTGAGATTAAACACTTAAGCAAGTATGAGATTCTGAAAATATTTAAATCTGACATTTAACTTGTTATAAATAAAGTACTATGAAGGTAAGAAAATACTATTAATAGAAAGAAACACCCAAGCTAGTATTAGCCCAACACTATATTGTAAAACTGAAAAAAAAAAACAACAACAAATGTTAGATGTTGCTGTCTCGCTGTACTGCCAGGTGTAAACAGTGCTACTGGACACTATTTTGAAACTGAAATACGTCATAGCCCTGAGTGCAAGTAGCCTGTTGTTTAAACACAGGAAATCTGACCCTAGATCAGTTTTAATGAGCATCTTGCTCATATAATTCCAATTTGCTTCAACCCAAGGGAATTCTCATACTGAACCTAAAATGAAAGCACTATTCAATGACAATAAGTGTTAGTTAGTTTCTTTATTAGTTCTAATTCCTCCTTAGTTTCTTTAATGCAGTAGACCTGCTGTGTAATAACGGAAATACACACATACACATTGTTTTTAATTAGATCTCAGAAAGAAAGATCTGACTCACCTGCACCCAGCGCAGTCTCTATGAAGAGTGACCAGTCAATGGGTGAGCCAATAGTGTTTCACCAGACAGAGGAAGAAAGGTAAGGAATGTCCTAATTTAATAATAAGGTTTATTTTAAGAAGAATTTGTCTTGTTTTGTGTGTGTGTATGTGTGCGTGTGATTTGCTACTATAGAGCCACATTCATAACTGGCGACTTGAGTCCAAAAGTTATGTCATTATTTATTGTGGGGAAAGTTCCTCATATTCAGAATCGGGTTACTCAACTGCTTGAGTAGCTTTTTATGGGCTCCTTATTAAGATTATCACCTGCATGTAGCTCAGATTTTTACTATATATAAAACGTCTGAGGTGTTTTTTCAATAGCGTCTAGACTGCCACCTGTAAACATAAACACTCACTTTTAAACATGAAAACAAATTTAGAAAATGCACGCTAAAGAATGATTGTGTTTTATTTTTCTTTTGCTGTTAAAAAGAATACAGTGTAACATAACATCAAGAGACCTTTTAAAAATATAAAGAAGACTAATATGATATATGAATCAGAAGATGGGAAGCATTGAAATAAATCTGAGTCTAGTATGTTTCCAGTATATTGCTGCATGAATAGTTGAATTAAGAAAATAAAGCCTTTGTTTTCTGTTCTTTATTTGATGTGTTGTCCTGTAAAGAAAACGAGGTGACAGTTTGAATGATAAGCTGACTTAGCACTCATCTGCTACACATACAGCTCACATTAAGCGTTGTTTATAATTTTATCCACAAAAACATTAGTGGTTTTTGAATTTTAGAGAAAAAAGAGAACCATTGTTGCTAACTGAAAACTGGTTTATGTATTTAGTCTTATTGAGCAAAAGTGCTCAGAGTCACCTGAAACCAGCTCTGTGTCTCTGAAGAGTGACCAGTCAATGGGTGAGCCAATTGTGTTTCAGAGAGAGAAAGAAAGGTAAGGAATGTCTCATAAAATTTTTATTTTCATTTCAATTTAATTTTATAGAAACATTCCAGTTTTAATTGATTTAAGAGGAGAGTTTATATTGTGAAAAAATACTCTGTAAAAGAACCACAAAAAAAAAACTTTTGTACATCTCAGTGTTCATTGTACAAGAAGAATGAAATGCTCTTAGATACTTCAATATGTGTGTGTGTGTATGTATATATATATGTATATGTAAAGACACACACAGTATGTTTATGCCATAATTAAATTAAATCAGTTAGTTGAATGTATAACAATATGCAAATTCACGTTTTATGAAAGTGATTGTTGCTTGTTCCTCAAAATAATCAGTTTCAGGGTGGTAACTGTGACTCCAGTTTATCACACCATTGAAAAAGTGTTTTATTCCTTACTTAACATTAGCTTATTATTGTCTTTAATAAAGAGACAAACATGGCATATCAAATCCTTCCAAGGTGCTGGATGCTGATTCCCAGGTCCAGGTACGTGTTTGTGTGACTGAGATTGAGAGTTTAGGTTCTATTTCTCCTGATACAAATGAAAGCTGATGCTTTCTCCATGTTAGTGCTAAATTTGATTCATCTCCTAACATAAGTTGGGATTTCATCATTCAGTTTAATCATTAGTATATGTATATAGTGGATACTCCTCATGACTACCTGAGAACTTTTTCCCCATTCATTCCATCACTGAGGAGTTGCTGTGGCAGCCAGGCATCATGGAAATGGGGGAAAACCTTCCCATTGTCATGAGTCTGGGGAAAGAGAAGATTGTTCAGGTTGACCGAACAGCAACCCCAGTGATTCCTCCTGGGGGAAAATCTGTTTCAATATCTTTCTGTTTCTGTTCAGGAACTGTTGTTCCCTGTCTGTTCCTGGTCTGCTGCTCCTGCTTTTGATTGCTTTTGAGCCTTGGCTTCTTTTGAGAGCACTAAAACATTGTTTTATCACATTCCTGAGCCCTGTCACATTGCTTACTGCAATCTATTCCTGTATTTATTCCCTTCAAATATCTTCTACCAAGTACTATGAGGACAGTTTGTCCTTCACTCTGGTCACCCAACCTTCCAGAATTGGATCTCTTCCTTGAATTGCCTTTATCAAGGTTTCTTTAATTTTTTTCCCCCAAAAATTATTTAAGGAGTTGCTTTCATGTAGGATGTAAGTTGCAGTGTTTGTTGATTGCTACGGATCTTCTAATCCCATTCAGACATAAATAAACCTGCATTGACCATAAGTTCTGGAGGGATCCATGTAGCTGTTGCTGGTTATACCACCTAGTGTCTGAGAGAGTACGGTCAGCCTTAGTATCAGAGGTTGCACATGGTCTCGAAAACAATACTGTTTATATCCTAAGCTTGTTAACATACCTAGACAGGTATGGAGGCAGTTATGTTGAGGTCTACCAAGCATTCTACTTTTTCTTCTTCCATGCCCAGTTCTCCACCTCCTGATCTAGCCTCTAGCATTGCACTTCCTTTTCTTCAGTTGTTCATCACTCTTATTCCAGCTCCGTGTTACCTGTTTCTCTAGCCCTTGTCCTTGTACTAGGAGGTTTGCAGAAAGCCTTTGCCCTGGTGGCACTTTGTCTTGGCTCTCCTTTGGTTCTTAGTGCTATCTTTCCAGTCTTCCAGGCTCGTCCCAGGTTCTTCCTTCTTGTCCTTGTTGGTCAGAGTCATATGGGTGTGATAGTCAGGTGTCCACATACTTTTGGCCTTATAGTATACAAGAAATCAACAGAATAAAATACCTCCTTTCTTTCAACACAATTTAGTAATTCCATTCTTATCCTAATCTAGTTGAGTTTTTTCACCTATGATATTAGAAAAAGGGGTTATCGAGGTTTCTTTATACAGTAAAGCACCCCGTGGTTTAGGGGAACACTCAGTCTCAGGGTTCAACATTGAACCTTTAAAGATTCCATCAGAGAGACAAACTGAAGAGCCCCTTAAGTGTTCTCATTTTAACCTGTGCAGTGTTTTAGCATACACACTATTTATTTTAAGTACCAGAAAGGTCTCAGTGAGTTCCCATAATATAACACCCCAAATATTTCCTGATATGACCTTTATTTCCTTAATGACCTTTATTGATTGATTAATTAATTGGTTAAATAATCAGTTAATTAATTATTTCTCTTTAGCATCTGAGCCAGGAATATCTAGCGAGCTATGATGGAGTGATGGAAGACAAGGAGCATCAGAGCAGTACAAGAGGTACATAAGTACATAAGATTATGCATGTGCAGGAAAAAAACATCATTAAATCATGATTTTAGTTTTTGTTTCATTATATAATTATTTCAATTTCTTGTTATCACCTAGAAAAGATTCTTAATTATTCTAACTCTAAAATTCTAAATTTCAGTACGTTTTAAATACTAACAAAAGCCACACTGTCTTTTGCTTTCTCTGTCTCTTCAGAACTGGGTCCTGTGTTGAAAAGTTTCAAATTCAAACTGCAGAAGAAATTTCAGATAATTAATGAAGGAATCCCAATGCACGGAAATTCAAAACTTCTAAATGAGATTTACACAGAACTGTGTATCACATCGGGATATGGATATGGACATGTCAATGATGAACATGAGGTCAGACATATTGAACAGGCATTCAGGAGACTAATAACAGAGGAGTCCATCAATTGTAATGACATATTTAAACCCTTACCTGGAGATGAGAAACCCATCAGAACTGTGCTAACAGAAGGCATTGCTGGAATTGGGAAAACAGTGACTGTG
>CM075008.1:1308920-1310544 GCA_037576675.1 Pangasius sanitwongsei | reverse complement strand
CTTGTAGCTGAATGAACACAAATCCCCACAGCCACGCTCCAACATCTAGTGGAAAGACTTCCCAGAAGAGTGGAGCTTATTATAACAGCAAAGGGGCAATAAATATAGAATGAGATGTTCAACAGGTACATATGGCTGTGATGGTCAGGGGTGCACAAACTTTTGGCTGTATAGTGTGTAGCTAACATCAGTTAAATAATTTTGTAGTGATGGTGCTGGATAAAAAAAAAAAGTCAGGAATGTCAGAGAAGAGAAAAACGGCTGAATAAAAATGTAAAATATGAAGACAACCAGGTGTCAGAACTTAACAAATAAAACTTTACAAATAATTTATGGTTATTAATTTGTTAAAAGAGATGAGCAGCAGCTCCTGGTGATTACTGTAAAACCCTGTATATATGCACACACTCCAGTTTGTACTTTATTCCTCGCATTATTCCTGCTAACTGAATAAATAACGCTAGCGCGATTGGCAGGTAACGTGAAATGATCTGCCATCTTTATCTCCCAACTCTTCCTCTTTCTCCTTCTCTCCAGCAAAAGTACTTCGACTCGGGCGACTACAACATGGCGAAGGCGAAGATCAAGAACAAGCAGCTCCCCTCGGCGCAGCCGGAGAAGGCGGAAATCACCGGCGATCACATTCCCACTCCTCAGGATCTGCCGCAGAGGAAAACCTCGCTGGTGGCCAGCAAGCTGGCGGGCTGATCCCCGCCGTCTCCACCAACAGCTCGCTCTCCTCCCTCGTGTTTTCCTCATTAACACACCATCCTTTGTTTTGTTTTTTTTTTTCTTTTTCTGTTCATGTTTTACGCTCCCTTTTTACCTCCAATGTATGATATACACTGAAAATAGAGGCGTGCCGGTTCCAGCGTTGGATTATGGGTAGTGAGAGATATTAAAAAAAAAAAAAAAAAGTCTGTATGAAGATTTCTATATGTGCTGTAGGAGTAGTAGAAGGAACGTGTACATATTTGCTTGTGAGAAACGAGGCGCCGCTGGGTTTTTAGAAAGGTTTTATGTTCTAATCGCACCATTCCTGAAGATTACACATTAGCGCAGTAGTGTGCTCGAATGATCCACGATTGAATATGACCTCTGATAACGATAACGATAATGTACTTGAGCTGTTTCCCTGTTAACATTTCAGCTTTACACCTCCGATCGGACCACACTGCTGACGCTAGTCACGTTAGACGCACGTGGCTGCCGTTGGCTCGTTGCCTCTGACCCGAGAAAAAGGCCTTAATCATGTTACGGTTGTAAAGCAGCAATCGTGAACCTGAAGGCTAACGGCCAACGTGATGCAAACGCTCCACAAGCTTCTCACCGAGGGTCTTCACGCCGGGGTTTTTTTTTAAGCCAAACAATACAACATCCGGGCATGTGTGTGTCCACCGCAGTCACTTATGTGCCATTCGATTTGTAAATAAAATAGTTTTGCAAACCTGTGCCTTTTTTCCCATCCTTCATGTTGTTATTACTGTGTGTACAGAAGTGTGTATTAATCATGACCACAGTGTTGTTGAATTCTGGATTCTGATTGGTCAGAAGGTGTCGATTAATTTTCTACAAAGTAGCGCAGCCTCAAATCACAGGTTTATACTAATGCGCTCGTTGTAAT
>CM075008.1:1283920-1303920 GCA_037576675.1 Pangasius sanitwongsei | reverse complement strand
GCTCCAGCCAGAGGGAATAAAACCGCACAATCATCTGAAAATAATATAAAGACAAATTCTTTTTAAAAACAATCTCTTAAAATGGCCAGTGCTGTAGTAAGCACACTACAGTAGACATGAATGCTGTGATTTGGGACGGAGCGTGAAGGTTGCGTTTCTCCGGATGTCGTTTGCTCTCAGGTCATGCATTCCTGCTCCATGTGTATATGAAGAACACTCACCGCTTTGTGTGTGTGTGTGTGTGTGTGTATGTGTGTGTGTGCGTGCAGTCAAATAAACCTCCATTGATGCAGTGAAGCAGGACTCAGTTACTTAACCAACGTCATGGAGTTCCTGAGTGTGAGGGGAACAGATCCTCCATTTCTCTGACATCATCATTACATCATCATCATCATAATTGTACCACAATCAATAGTTTTAAGTAGTCTTATCAGATTCTCTAGGTTACCATGACGATGAACCCAGCGTTCATACCAGTAGCGACATGATATGATAAAAACTTTCACGGCTTTCATTTTTGAACACGAGCTGCAGATTTCTGGCGACTGTAGGTGACGCAAAGTGGGCGGGGCGAGCGATGCAACAACGTTGCATGACGTTTAACTTTATGCAAATGAGCAACAAAGCAAACCAATAAGAGTGAGTAACGATGGTGTGTTTCTGTTTTATCCATTAACAGTACATCCTGAAGTGTTTTATAGTTCCTCTTATAGCACAGCAATCTCCCAGTTACAATTTCTATTTATTAAAGAACAACACGTCATAATTTTTATCCATTTATTGTTGCATGTCATGTTGTTAGTTCCTGTTCACGTGTATGTTACGGCAGCTGTAAACAGTCTTCATCTCAGCAGCCTCACTTTTAAGTTAATAAGAGAAAAAAAGTAATAAGAAACCATAAACTTCTCCTGAAGATGTCAGAAAACTTAGTTACAGCTTTATATCTGACTGTTACAAAGCGCTGACACTGGAGACTCCTTCCACCAATGTTAAATAAACCTCGGTTTATGTGGAGCGTCTGGCGTACGAGTCTCTGTGGATGAGCTGTTACTATAGAAACGATAACGTATCAGAACGAGCGCATTAATATAAACTAGAAAACTAATCAACACCTTCTGACCAATCAGAGTCCAGAATTCAGCAGCGCTTTGACCTGTCTGTCCCCATGTGAGACCCAGATGACGGATGCTTTTGTGCTTTTAAGAGATTCATTATACAAAACAGCTCTTATATTTCCTCTCTCATGTGATGCTGAAGGAATCTTGTTGCTCTCGGGAAAGCAGTAGAGGAGCAGAGATCATCAGAGCTCCTGGGAACAGTCGGAGGAAGAGTCGGAGTTTTTTAAACTCAAACAGAATAATATATAAATACGTCATTCTTTGGGATTAAACGATCCGGTCAGGTGTCCCCAGTGATATGGTGAAAGATGAACCAGGACTTGGATTATATGTTCTATAAAGTAAGTGTTGGATTTTAACGTTGTTAAATGTTGTGCTGGAAGTTTGGTTGTTTGTTCTTGAAGGTTTGTATTTATCTGACCTTGACATTGTGATCATAACGTTACATTTCAAAGCTAAATTGTTCATGCTAGAGGTTGTTGCTAGCCGCCGAAGTAATGTATCTTTAGGATGTTCGTGGATAAAGTAAATTTTTTCAAGGCTGTAAAAATGTTATCATTCAATCGCAGGACTGGACGACATGATGATATGAAGATATGATATCAATATCGCAATATATTAACATCATGATATCGTCAAGTGTTGGCAATTTTATAACTAATCCAGTTTTTTTCCCTTTAATTTGCTTATTAAATATTTTGTGTAAATGTTGAACAAAAATTTATAAACCTGCAACTCTTTAAAAAATGACCCCAAACTGAATGTCATAATTACATCATGCCTTGTAAAATATTTCTCCACTAGCACAAAAAGATGGTGTTTTAGACACTTTTAGAAAATTTATTTAGTTTGAACCAAAAAAGACCAAAAATTTAGTGATTCAGCTTAAAAATTCATTGTTAAGTTGAATTTCTTAGCACTGATGTGAGGCTTCAGGGGAAAATAGTGAATTTGTTTCAAATTGTTGTTAATTTGCAGATTCGTAAAAATATTTTCCACAAAATGTGAAAAATATATAAATAAAAAGTCATTTATTGGTATAAATACATTTAATATTTAAGTTTACTGTTTTATACTATTTTTTACACTTTTATTCCAACTACTGTTTTAAAAAATTTTAGTATTTGTTTCATTTTTCAGCCAGAAAGCATTTTTAATTCTTAAATATTTCCATATTGAATTGTTTTATTGAAAATAATATTTTTTATAGCAAAAAGTTATGTATTTCATGTAAAGAATTGTTGTCAGGTGATGTAAAGAATTATCAAGAATTTTTTTTTCTCAGGAGGAACATTCGCATTATTTCACACAATGATTTTTTTATACCTTAAAGATATTTTTTTTTTAAAAAAAACTATTTTAAAGTTGTTTCTTAGTTGATATTTTATCCACAAAAATTAAAAATTTATATATATATTTTTTATATTATTTAATTTTTTTATACTTGGAAAAAAAAACAATAATATCGTGAATGTATGAATTTACTGAGTATATTTTATTATTTATTCAATTATTATTACATTATTTGTTCAGTATTTCTATGAATGCATTTATTATATTTTATATATCGGAAGTTAAGTGTGTGTGATCATTGGGTGTATTATTACAATAAATAAAAAAAATAAGTAAAATTTTTGTGATGTAAAAATTAATTTATGAAAAAAATAATAACAAAAAATCTGGAGTGCTTTGAATAGGTTCCGTTTTAATTATCGTTAATTATCACAGGTGCCTGATTAGCGTAGCAAACTGGATATGAAAAGAAACTGGACAGTTTTATCAGTAACTGTAGATGTTGTTGTGTTGTATTTGTCCCTCATATCCGTCTGCGCTGGAAAAGTAAAAAATAAATTAATTAAAATCTGCACAATTGGTGTAGCTGTGTTTCGAAAAAAAAAAAGACCCAGAACATGCTGTTTACATTTCTGGGGATTCATATGAAGCTCTGTGTATGTTGGATGTTGTTGCTAGCAGCTGGAGGCTTTTTTGAGGTCATGTGACCATCATGATCACCTTCATGAGCGTGTTGTGATGTCATGGTGTGGATTATGTGATGCGTGTTGGTATGTCGCCCGGGCTAATTCCATCAGAGCCGGTTTAGCTTCGTTACGTTTGGATGGGTTCCTGAGGAAGTGTTTTGTAGCTTTAGAGCACACACACACACACACACACACACACACACACCCTCTCCTCGTCTCCGCCCCATCCTCCGCTCACGACGCTAATCAGGAGGCTGTGCTCACTATTTAGTCAAGACTTATTTTTTTTGTGAAGCAGCTGCTGTTTTATGGATTTTTAAAGAGACTTGTGGTCATATGATGATCTCCATGTGACGGCTCAGTGTTTATCACCGACTCTGCATTCTGATTGGTCAGAAGGTGTTGATTAGTTTTCTGTAACAGCAACTCTGACAGTAGTGCAGCTGCAAATCACAGGTTTATACTAATGCGCTCGTTCAAATGGTAAAAACGTTGTTGTTAATTTACGAAAGCAAAGCATGTAATCGTTGACTTTCTGTAACGAGATTTATGTTTATGTAACGTTTATGGAAGGAGTCTCCAGTGTCAGCGCTTTGTAACAGTCAGAGGTGAAGCTGTAACTGGAAGTTTTCCGACATCTTCAGGACAGAGGAGTTTACGCTTCTTTATGGTTTCTCTGTAACATGCGTAACAAGCTGCGTTTTTTTTTTTTTTTTGTCTTATTAACTTCAAGAGAGAAAAAAAACAAGGCTGGTGAGGGAGCGAATGTTTATAGCTGCTATAACGTAAGTGAGAACAGGAACTCACTTGTTCATGTGACTATATATGGATAAAAAGTATGACGTCATTGTGTAATTGTTGGTGAATTGCTGTGGTGTGAGAGGAATAAAACACTCGGGCTTCAGGTAGCTTCAGGATAGTATCAGTAACTCTGCTTCATCACACCAACACGTCGCTGATTATTTTCCCATAACAGCACCACACACACTGTGTTTTATTCATTATGAGATAATTATGGGATGTTTGATGTTCGTCTCATCTCTCTGAGTTTATAATGTAGATTAAACACTTCTCATTAGTTGAGGATTTGAGGTTGAGGGTCGAGGAAACAGCCGAGTTTCACATGAGCCTCCATCATGTGATAGTCTACACTGAAATAATGTGAGAATAACACTCTACTGGTTCTCTCTCTCTCTCTCTCTCTCTCTCTCTCTCTCTCTCTCTCTCTGTTTATTTGTCTGTCTGTCTCCATCCCTCTCTCTCTGTCTTTCTCTCTCTATCTCTCTTTTTTTCTCTCTCTGTCTATCTGTCTGACTCTGTCTCTCTGTCTATCTCTCTCTCTCTGTCTTTCTCTTTCTGTCCCTCCCTATCTCTCTCTGTTTATTTGTCTGTCTGTCTCCATCCCTCTCTCTCTGTCTTTCTCTCTCTATCTCTCTTTTTTTCTCTCTCTGTCTATCTGTCTGACTCTGTCTCTCTGTCTATCTCTCTCCATCTCTCTCTCTCTCTGTCTTTCTCTTTCTGTCCCTCTCTATCTCTCTCTGTCTGTGTCTCCATCTTTGTCCATCTGTCGCTCTCTCTCTCTCTTTCTCTCTCTCTCTCTGTTTCTTTATCTCTTCTTTCTCAGAGATCCAAAATGTTTTACATGTAGAACAGTTTACTCTTTAGACAGGTTGATGGTGTGTAAAGCTGGTTAAGCTTCATGTAAGGGGCGGAGCCAGTGTTCATAGTAATTGTAGTAATTGTGCGTGTGTGTGTGCGTGTGTGTGTGCGTGTGTGTGTGCGTGTGTGTGTGCGTGTGTGTGTGCGTGTGTGTGTGCGTGTGTGTGTGTGTGCGTGTGTGTGTGTGTGCGTGTGTGTGTGCGTGCGTGTGTGTGTGCGTGTGTGTGTGTGCACGCTTATTAACTTTGTTCTTTTCCTGATTTAGACTCCACTCATTTCTTGTGTTTCTACATCATTACATGTTATAGTTCTGTTCAGTCCTGATGATGTCACACACGTGCGTCTAAACAGGAAGTAGTGAAATCCTCCAGTCTAATGATTATAAATCGTGATGAGAGACTTCAGTGAGTTTAGAAAGCAGATGAGTTGCTCAGTGATGTAACCGAGAGATATTAGTTTACACTACTTTTATTCAGCTGGCTGACGTTTTTAAATAAGTCGCTTTGGATATATATCGTGTGCCAGATGAATAATTCTAATAAACAGAGGAAAATATTTTTTAAAATATTCATTAGATTTTTTTTATGGCAGTGTGTCTATACCACAATTCTCATTACGTCTGAAAGAAGTTTTAAATTGTATTTTTAACATGTTGATGTCTTTAAATCTCCACAGAAGCAAATTTATAAATGCTGTCTAAAACTTTAATGGCTACCTCCACCATGAGGTTATAAAACAAATAGTCAACACAATGGCCCAAGATTTAGGGTCTCGTTTAGGTGCTAGCGCATGTTTACGTTAAGCTTAATGCGCCTGTCTTCTCGTTCATCTTGGGTCTCCTCGTAAGGCCAGCGTTCATTCATGACTAAAACCAAACCCTGATCTCACAGTCATGTGCATTACCCTTCGAATGCCTGCAGTCATCTGAGTTCCCCGTGTAAAGCATGACGTAACAAGCAATACATTCATGCAATCAGTTATGAAAGGGCGACTCACAAGGCAATCAGTCCCCTAGTTAAAAAAAAATAAATGAACAAAAAAGATTATAGAAAATCCCACACACTCTCTTGCTCTTTTTCTTCCTCTTCCTCTCACTCTGTGACGATGGCGTTCCAGCTCCACTCGTCCTCGGGTGGTTTAACAAACCTGGACATGCCGCACGAACCCAAGAAGACAAGCCCTCATTCCTTTTCTAATTGGATTTGAATGATTTTTCGTTTCGTTTGTTCTTGAAGGAAAACAAAAAAAAAACAAAACAAATTCAGTTATGAATTATTCACATGAAGAGACGTGAAGGACCTGGTGTTTCTTTCACTGAAGAGCGAGACGTTTAATACGTTTCCTCACCAGCCTCTCGCGTTTCTCTCTCTTGAAGTTAATAAGACCAAAAGAAAATGTCATGTTAATGTCAAGATGTCGAAAAACTTATTTACAGCTTTACCTGTGACTGTTACAAAGCGCTGACACTGGAGACTCCTTCCATACATGTTACATAAACATCTTCATTTAAAATCAACGTTTAAACACGTTTTTTAATCTGTGTATGTGGAGCGTCTGCTGAAACCATAACGTATCAGAACGAGTGCATTAATGTAAACCTGCGCTACAGTCAGAGCTGCTGTTATAGAAAACTAATCAACCTTCTGACCAATCAGAGTCCAGAATTCAGCAGCGCTGTGGTGTAAGCATTATTGTTGTGATATAGAATCGTAACTTCAGCAGATACTATTTGGCTTTTTTCTGCTTTATGTGCTTAATACAGGCATTGAAAATAACGATCATCATCAGGGTTTAATAAATGACCGCCTTGAGGCCACAACAAGTTACTTAAGCTCTAAGAGAAGCATTAAGTGTGAGTGTGTGTGTGTGTGTGTGTTTTAGGAAGGATCATTAAGCACTTGCATGAATAATTAGGCATGTACTGATATTAAATTCTCATCTGTATCTCATTTATGATTGTATCAGAAAAATTCACAGGATCATTTGCACAGGAAATGTGGTGTTTATGAAAATCCATTGTTTGGAAAAATGTTCCAACGTTTTTGTAAATTTACTCTATAAGGAGACCCGTTAATGCGATCCTTGAATAATCGGCTTCAAATCGTATAATTATTGTTCAGTTTATGTGGTTTTATATATACGGATTACGCTGCCTATAAGAAATAAATTTTGATATGCAAATGATCGTGATGATTCAATGAATATGCAAATTAGTCTATGATGTAATTAATTTGCAATACAGACTTTTTCTGGTAATTTATGAAGATGTTTATGTACCAGTGGCGTTACTGAGACAGACGAGTGTGTGATTTACACAGTGATAAACTGCTAGCTGTAAGAGTGTGTGTGTGTGTGTGTGTGTGTGTGTGTGAGTGTGGAAAGAGAGCAGCATGGAGGATGGAGAGAAAAAAGGAGAGCAGATGTGTTCACAGCAGTGATTGGTGGGTGAGCATTGTGTGTGTGTGTGTGTGTGTGTAGCTTCTCCATCGACGTGTGAAGGAGTTCATGATGAGCTTCTATTTTTACACACAGTTCTCTTGTTCACGCCTGTCTGTTGCTAGGAGCCTGGTTCTGGGACAGGTTCTCCCAGAGGACCCGGGTTACACACACACACACACACACACACACACACACACACACACACACAGAGAGAGAGAGGTTCCATGTTAGCCAGCAGTTGTGTGACTGCATGCTGTCTGATTATTTTGTGTAGTTTGAGAGCTGAGGTTTCTGGTACTGAGCTGATATTACAGTACGAGTCTGTGTCTTGGGGGTGTGGCCTGTTCAGCGTTACTTTTTATACCAGTGACAACCTACAGCAACAGCAACCTACAGCCAACTAGTTAACCACAAATTAAATAACACCTTATCGTTGTTAAAATCTTGTGTGTGTGATTTACATGTTACGCACTCGGCTTCGTACTAGCTTCATTCCCAGACTAGATTAGCAAATCAAGCTAACTGTACTAGCTACATACAGTCACCAGACGATCTCTGCTACTTCCTTCCAATCTTTATTTTTCTTATTCATTATTCATGAATATAATCCTAATGATGGACATTTCCGTTCCACGATGCAACACTACAACTATAAAATGTGGAAAAGTTCAAGGGGGGTGAATACTTATGCAAGGCACTTTGGCTCTAAGATATTTATAATTCTAATCAAACGTAATAAAAGATTTGGTCAGATTATCATTCCTTAGTGCTGTATATTGTCCTGCCTGTGTATCGTCACACTACTGTATTTCATTCAAGCCTTTTATTAAATTTTATTAGTGAATGGAGCTATACTGATGACTTAATCTCTCTGCAGTGTGTGTGTGTGTGTGTGTAATGCCAGTGAGTCCATGCTGAATCGTGCTTGAGAAATCAGTACACTTTTAGACCTGCACTGTTGCCATGGAGATGGCTTATTGGGTTGCGTCTGTGGCGGGGTTGTTTTTATTGTTTTTTTTTGTTTTTTTCCCTTCATGAGTCATCATTTCTCAGATTCACTGCTTCAGTCTGGCCTGAATCCTCAGACCTGCTTTAACAGAGAGGTAGAGTGAGATGGAGATGAAGAGAAAGAGACACACAGATGGAGGAATAGAAATTTACGGATTATAGGATGTGTGTTACAGGATTAGTCATAATGTTACACGTTAAACCGTAACGTTACAGGTTTATCTGTAATGTTACACATCTAGAAGTAAAGTTACACTTTTAGATGTAATGGAACATGTTTAGCTGCAACATAATATTAAACATTTAGCTATAATGTTTTTAGCCACAATGTTGCAATCTTTTGTCCATAAAATTACACATTTAGCTGTGATGTTGCAAGTTTAGCTGAAATGTTACACATTTTTGGCCATTATGTTCACTTTATCTGTAATGTTACACCCATTGCTGTAACGTTGCAAATTTTGGCTGTAATGTAATGTTACAGGTTTGGCTGTAATATAATGTTACAAGTTTGGCTGTAATGTTACAGGTTTGGCTGTAATATAATGTTACAAGTTTGGCTATAATGTTACAGGTTTGGCTGTAATGTTATATGTTTAACTTTAATGTAAAGTTACAGGTTTTGCCGTAAAGTTACAGGTTTATCTTTAATGTAATGTTACAAGTGTGTCTGGAATGTTACAGGTTTGGCTGTAAAGTTACAGGTTTATCTTTAATGTAATGTTACAAGTTTGGCTGTAAAGTTATACATTTAATTAAGTTATATGTTTAACTTTAATGTAATGTTACAAGTTTGTCTGGAATGTTACAGGTTTGGCTGTAAAGTTACAGGTTTATCTTTAATGTAATGTTACAAGTGTGTCTGGAATGTTACAGGTTTGGCTGTAAAGTTACAGGTTTATCTTTAATGTAATGTTACAAGTTTGGCTGTAAAGTTATACATTTAATTAAGTTATATGTTTAACTTTAATGTAATGTTACAAGTTTGTCTGGAATGTTACAGGTTTGGCTGTAAAGTTACAGGTTTATCTTTAATGTAATGTTGCAGGTTTTTCTGTAAAGTTACAGGTTTTGCCGTAAAGTTACAGGTTTCGCCGTGATGTTACAGGTTTGGCTGTAATGTTATACATTTAACTTTAATGTAATGTTACAAATATGGCTGTAAAGTTATATGTTTATCTTTAATGTAATGTTACAAGTTTGGCTGTAAAGTTACAAGTTTGGCTGTAAAGTTATACACTTAACTTTAATGTAATGTTACAAATATGGCTGTAAAGTTATATGTTTATCTCTAATGTAATGTTACAAGTTTGGCTGTAAAGTTACAGGTTTGGCTGTAAAGTTATACATTTAACTTTAATGTAATGTTAAAAGTATGGCTGTAAAGTTATATGTTTATTTTTAATGTAATATTAAAAGTATGGCTGTAAAGTTATATGTTTATTTTTAATGTAAAGTTACAGGTTTGGCTGTAAAGTTATATGGTTAGTTACACCAAGCAGCTGTAAGGGTACCCAGTGCTTTCTCTCTGGTCACTTCCTCTCTATTCTAAACTAATTTGACTCCATTTATTAGATTGATGTTGAGATTTCTGCACTTGTGATGGTGAGAGCTGCTTGTGTTTTGCTTTTCTAAATCTCAGAGCGGAACGCAGATATTCAGCATGCAGCTACAGATCTGATTCAGTCTCAACATGTTTATCAGTCGCGTGTGAGACCTGTGTGTAAAAAGGCATAAATCACTTGTATAATACAGAGACACTGCACACTGCTGGAGGGGAAAAACATCTTAGTGTCTGGCAAATTCAGTGTGTATTATGTATAATATAATATATAATATAGACAATATGGGATTATTTCATTTAAATGAAATGTACACAACCCTACATCAGCCAAGACGTGTCAGATGGCCGACAGGTAAAAATCCGATACTTTATTCTGTCTGATCTGTTGGACTTCACAGTTAGTGACTGTAAGCATACGTTGGTAACGTGGTGACGTATCGCCACCTTTGAATCTTGTCTTAAACTTTTTTTTTTTTTTTTAAACTACAGGAATCTTTATAGAGATCAAAACGCTGCATTATAACACAGCTGGCTTATGAGAAAGCGAGGCATTCTGTTTCAGACACACCTAACCATGAGCATATAAACATTTAAACATGAACAGAAAAGATTTCTCTGTGTTTTACTCCAGTGCTGTTTGATTTGCTCCGCCCCCTCATTAGGCTCCGCCTTCCAAAGTTTAAAGGCAGGAATGACAATGACAAACAAATAATCTTTATAACAAGTTCAAATGTGGTCATGTTTTCATCACATTTACATTTAAAGATTCCACATAATACACAGCCTAGTTCTGTGGTATTAATTATAAATTATTATTATAATTATTATTATTATTATTTTATAATTAATTACTATAATAATCTCAAAGTGCTTTATAGTGTGTAGAAAAACAGAAAGAAACAAGAAGTAGTCAAAAATAAATTATTTTAAATGCTAATAATCCAGTACATCATAGAAGTGATGGAAAGAAGGATATGATAGAACTGTACGATTTAAATTCCGTTAAAAAATATAATTTAATTTTTAAGAGTGTAAAATAGAATAAAAGTACAATAATGAAAAATAATATGAAAGTAACACACCAGTAAATATGGACTATCGCTGCTGTTTAATTTAAAAGTCAGATTACGTACGTTAACGATGTCGTTCGAGGCAGGTATGCGTAGATTTTGGTGTGGATTTATGGAATTTCCATTACTTGTATTTTGAGTAAAAGGAAATTTGTTGCAAAAGAAATGCAAGTTTGAGGTGTTGACTGTGTCGCTCAAGTCTTTACACGCTGCTTTTGCTTCGAGTCAAATACCAATCATGCATGTACACACACACACACACACACACACACACTCACACTCACTCTCTCTCTCTCTCTCTCTCTCTCTCTCTCTCTCTCTAATCATTTCACCACACGCCCTCTCTCTTTCGCTTTATCACCCCCTGAATCATTTCCCATCATGCATTCCTGTGACATGACCGTACCTTGTTTACCTACATTCTGATGGTGAAATATCCTCCCTGAAAAACAGTACGTCGTCATAATTTATATTTCCCTGATAAGAAATCCACTGCACATTCATCTACAGAGAGAAGTCCTGTATTACTGTTATTATTTTATATCACAATATACAATATTTATGTTTGATAGAATGATCGCGGACAAAATATCGCCATCACGCCAGTGTAGAAATTTGAAATCAAAGACATCAAAAATCTGTTTCACTCGAAAAACAGCATCTTATTCGGGTTCAAAGTGTACAAATTGTAAATGTTTTTGATATATTAACAGGCAGGAATAGCAAAGGTAGGTAAATAAATAAATAAATATGTATAACCTTTATAACTGGTCAAGTTCAAATGTGGTCATGTTTTCATCAGATTTACACGATTCCCAATTTTGTGGTCCTCATATAATAAAATAAACTTTAAAATGCAGCTCACAGTAATAAAGAAACAAAATTAATAAAATAGTAAAGTTAGTAAATAGTAATAATGTAATAAATAATAATAATAATAATATACACAATTAAAACACATTAATTAAAATAATGTTAAAAAATTAGCATGCTAGTAAAACTAATAAACAATAGTTTATATAACAAATGCTAAGGTAAAGAAATGTTTTCAACCGTTTCTGCTTCTTTGTTTTGTTTTGTTTTTAAATCAGTGGTAGATGATGAAAAATTATTGGTAATATTTTTGTTGTTTAAAAACAAAAGGCTGCTTCACTTCTCTCTTTTTGACGTAAATATATTTTGTCAGGTTTGATCAAGTTCAAATTGAGCTCCTTTTCTTAACAATTTAGCAGCATGTCTGAGGTAAATGTTGATTTTCCCTGCACCTGTGTGCTAGCTAGCTAAATCATTAGCTATGTGGTGAATTCAAAATGAGAATCTGACCACAATACATTCTCTGGTCAAGTGGTTAAAGATGAGTGAACACTTTTGCATTTGGGAAAATATGAATATTTGTTTATATAGCTAATTACTCAGGCTAGATGTTTATCTAACTAGCATGTAGCCGTTCTGTCTTTTATACACACAGCGACAGTGGAAACAATACAAAAGAGTCAACATTTTCCTCAGATCTGTTGGTATATTACTAAAAAAAAGACTCCATATAACTAAATTAACACTATAATTATAGTTCTCAATATGGCAGAACTCTTATTGATTAGCGGTTGATGCTACATCCAATTACAGCATATAGTTTTATAGCTGAGTCTTTTTTTTAGTAATTTACCAACACATCAGAGGTAAATGTTGATATTGTCGATAATTTTTTGTAATTTCCACAGTAACATTGCGTTTACGTTGTCCGTATAAGTGACAGATGACCGTGACTGTGAGCTAGCTAGCTAAATTGTTAGCCTCAATCATTACCTAGGTTAAATATTTCTCAGTTGCCTAGCAACAGTTTGCTAGCATATCTTGTGTTAGCCATTGAAAGGCAACGGAACTGTGATTTTAGTCCCTTTTTGTCTCGCTATCTTGTTGTGTTTTGCTGCTTCATGTGATTCTCTGCTGCTTATTGTGTTTCACATGGTTGTCAGTCCAGTCAGCTGACCTACTGCTGTGTGTGTGTCTGTGTATGTGTGTGTGTGTGAGTGTGTGAGGCTTTTTAAATCTCCTTACACTCCTATCTCTTTGTAGCTGCTAATGGATTGGAGGATTTAGTTGTATTATATTTAATTAATGCATTGTGATAAGTCTAAAGTGAGTGTGTTTGAGGATTGTCAGTGGCTAATCGGTGTTCTCTCTGAAGCTAGCTACACTTTATTAGTGCTTCCTGCTGTTCTTCTTTAATATAAGAAAGATCTTTGTGTATATGTGTTTAATACTGTGTGTGTGTGTGTGTGTGTGTGTGTGTGTGTGTTGCAGTATGCTCGGGTGTGGATCCCCAACCCTGAGGAGGTGTGGAGGTCAGCAGAGCTCACTAAAGACTACAAACAGGGGGACACAGCACTGTACCTGCAGCTCGAAGATGGCACGGTGAGTGCGTGTGTGTGTGTGTGAGTGTGTGTCTGTGTGAGTGTGTGTCTGTGTGAGTGTGTGTCTGTGTGAGTGTGTGTCTGTGTGTGTGTGTGCATGTGTGTGTGTGTGTGTAAAACCCTAGACATAGTTGGTCAGTCAGAACATTTTAGTGTCTAGAGTTAGCTTTTTTTTTTTTAATGTCCGTTAAGCTGTTTTTTCTCTCCTATAAGCTGTTCCTTCTCTCCTATAGGCTGTTCCTTCTCTCCTATAGGCTGTTCCTTCTCTCCTATAGGCTGTTCCTTCTCTCCTTCTCTCCTATAAGCTGTTCCTTCTCTCCTATAAGCTGCTCCTTCTCTCCTTCTCTCCTATACGCTGTTCCTTCTTTCCTTCTCTCCTATACGCTGTTCCTTCTCTCCTTCTCTCCTATAAGCTGTTCCTTCTCTCCTTCTCTCCTATACGCTGTTCCTTCTTTCCTTCTCTCCTATAGGCTGTTCCTTCTCTCCTATAAGCTGTTCCTTCTTTCCTTCTCTCCTATAGACTGTTCCTTCTCTCCTTCTCTCCTATAGGCTGTTCCTTCTCTGCTACAGGCTGTTCCTTCTCTCCTTTCTCCCATAGGCTGTTCTTTCTCTCCCATAGGCTGTTCCTTCTCTCCCATAGGCTGTTCTTTCTCTCCCATAGGCTGTTCCTTCTCTCCTATAGGCTGTTCCTTCTCTCCCATAGGCTGTTCTTTCTCCTATAGGCTGTTCCTTCTCTCCTTCTCTCCTATAGGCTGTTCCTTCTCTCTTTTTTCCCATAGGCTTTTTCTTCTCTCTCATATGTTATTTACTCTCTTTTATCAGCTGTTCTTTCTCATCTTCTCTCTCATAGGCTATTCCTTCTCTCCCATAGGCTGTTCCTTTTCTCCTATAGGCTGCTCCTTCTCTCCCATATGTTATTTGTTCTTTTTTTTTATCAGCAATTCCTTCTTATCTTCTCACTTATAAGCTATTCCTTCTCTCCCTGGACTGTTCATTCATTTTTATAAGGCTATTCCTTCTTCCTTCTCTCCCATAGTCTGTTCGTTCTGTTCCATAGGCTGTTCCTTCTCACCCGTTGGTTGTTTCCCCTTTCCCATAAGCTGTTCCCTCTCTTCGATAGGCTGTTCCTTTTCTCCTAAAGGCTGTTCCTTCTCTACTAAAGGCTCTTCCGAGTCTCCTGTAGGCTGATCCCTCTCGTGTAGGCTGTTTTCTATCATATAGGCTGTTCCTTTTCACCTGTAGACTGTTCCTTCTGTCATATTGACTGTTCACTCTCTCCTATAGGTTATTCTTTCTCTTCTGTGGGCTTTTCCTTCGCTCCTGTAAACTGTTCCTTTTCTCCCTAGAAGCTGTTCCTCCTCTCCTGTAGATCGTTCTTTCCCTGCTTTAGGCTGTTCCTTCTCTCCTGTAAGCTTTGCATTAAAACAAGGGCGGTTCCCTGTCCCCTGCAGACTGATCCCTCTTTTCCATAAGCTTCTCCATCTCCTGCAGGCTCTTCCTTTTCTCCTGCATCCCAGAGGCTAAACCCACCCTTGTAGGCTGTTCTCTCTCTCCTTTAGGCTGTTCTGTCTGTCTCCTGTAGGCAGTTCCTTCTTTCCTATAAGCTGTTCCTTCTTTTTTACTTTATTCTACACATCATGATGCAACAACTATATATTGTGCGGGGCAGATTCCTTTTCTCTTGCAGCAGGTATAGAAGCTTTGTTAGGGGCGGACAATAAATCGGTAGGAAAGAGACGCTGTAAAATGATATTTGTCGTAAAACTGTACATCTCTACAGAACATAAGCGGGTGTTTCTTAGTAGTTTGAGATAAATGACTGGGATTCAGTAAAAGTCTTTCAAGTCTGTAGCTAACTAATCTAAAATAGCCAGTTAACCCCAGTGAGTGTTACTAAACATTATCTAGTTATGTAACTAGCTGTAATTTTGAAATAAAATTCAAGAATGTATAAAATTCCTATTGGGTGTTTGTGTGTAAGGATCTGGAGTACAAGTTGGACCCGAAGACTAAAGCGCTGCCTCACCTGCGGAACCCCGACATCCTGGTGGGAGAAAATGACCTAACGGCTCTGAGTTACCTTCACGAACCGGCCGTGTTGCACAACCTGAAAGTACGCTTCATCGACTCCAAACTCATCTACACCTACTGCGGTAAACACGCACACACCTACATGCATTAAAACAAGTGCTCTTTTATTTATTTATTGTAACTGCAATACAGTTTCTCTCCATGCAGACGGATATTAGCATGCTGTGTCTTGTATTCTTGTGTAACATATGGTCAAGAAAATATAATAATATTTGCTGAAAATGGCCAAGATTATTAAGAGAATCCAGTTTTAATCTTCTCAGGATACTGAATAGTATTCTCCAGGTCAGGATGGAGCTTGACTGGTTGCTAATTTTTGGACATTTCACCATATTTTTTTTTCCTTTCCTCCATAACACAGGTATTGTGTTAGTGGCCATTAATCCGTATGAAACGTTGCCCATCTATGGCACGGACATCATTAACGCTTACAGCGGCCAGAACATGGGAGACATGGACCCACACATATTCGCCGTGGCTGAGGAGGCCTACAAACAGATGGCCAGGTGTGTGAAAGTGTGTGTGTGTGGATGTGTATTAGACTGGGTGTGGTCTGTGGTTTGAGTGTGTGTGTGTGTGTGTGTGTGTGCGCGCAGGGTGTCTTTGGGAGTACGGTTTCTAGGTCATCTCACTGCATGCTGCAGCAAATAATCTAGCCACAGTCTCTCTCTCTCTCACACACATACATATATATGTATACACACACACACACACACACACACACATACATATATATGTATATATACACACACACACACACACAGACAAAAGGTCCTTTAAACAAAATAATAATGCCTTCCACTCACTCCATGTCTTATCAGGACACACAGATTTTCCCTTAAGACATGGACAATCTTTCCATCATTCTGTTTTTTTCTTCATCTCAGAGACGAGAGGAACCAGTCCATCATTGTCAGTGGAGAGTCCGGTGCAGGGAAGACCGTTTCAGCCAAATACGCAATGCGATACTTCGCTACGGTGAGCGGCTCAGCCAGCGAGGCCAACGTCGAGGAGAAAGTGCTCGCCTCCAACCCTATCATGGAGGTAAGGAGCGAAAAACTTTTCTGCTTTTAAACTTTTACGTTTATGGCGTTTGGCATTCCAGAAGTGCTTTATAGTCTATCAAAAACACATCCTCATGCTAGCTAGGAACTAGGAGTACCATCAGTCTAAAAACCCGGTTGAAGAACTCAAGGAACACAAGACGTATTTTTTTTTAAATAACAGTGCTAATTTAAGTGCTTGGTGAAGAGGCAGGTCTCTAGTCTTGTCTGAAGACAGACAGTGACTCAGGTGTTCGGACAGCCAGGGTGCCAGGGTGAGTTTATTCCACCATCTTGATGCAGGTCTTCCTTGTACCCTGAGAGATGGTGGGTTCAGGGCGTGGTCCAGAGCAGGGTGTGACAAGTGCTTTCGAACAGCAGGTGGGTGCTGGTACATTTTTGGCTTTGTAGGCGAGTATGAGTGTTTTAAACCTGATGTGGGCAGCTACAGGAAGCCGTTGGAGAGAACGTAGCAATGGAGTGGTGTGGGAGAACTTGGGAAGGTTGAAAACACGTGGTGCAGCTGCATTCTGGATTAGTTGCAGGGGTAAGATGGTGCGCAGGGGCAGACCTGCCTGGAGCAAGTTGCGGTAGTCCAGTCTCGAAAAATGACAAGGGACTGAACCAGCGCCCGAGTGGCCTGTTAGTCTAGCTTTAGTCTGTTTAGCGATGTGAAGAGAGAAGGAAGGTTTGTTGTCCATGGTTACCCCCATGGTTGTGTGGTGAGATCTGCGCGTTGTCCAGGGAGATCACAAGATCTTGAAATGGGGATGGATCGCTAACGATGACCAGCAGTTCAGTTTTGCTGGAATATAGTTTCAGCTGATGAGCTGCCGTCCATGATGAGATGTCTGCCAGACATGCTGAGATCGGATCAGAAACATGAGTGAGTGAAGGAGAAACATAGAGGATGAATAGAGTTTCACTGACATAGCAATGGCTTGAAAACCCATTTGAGGATCTGACCTCAGAGGATCCAGCACTGATCCTTGTGGGACTCCAGTGGAGTTCCAAGACTCATGAGGATAGACAAGAGAGTCTTGTGAATTCTATTGAAAGGTCAAGGAGAATCTCACAGCTTCATCCTGACACATTGTTTCTGTAGACTTCTCCAGCCTGTAGGCTGTTCTTTTTCTTCTGTTGGTTGATCCTTGATTCTATAAACTGTTCCTTTGCTACACAATGGCTCTGCTCTTGCTCTTACACAAGTTCTAATGCATTTTCTCTGTCGAGCTACACATGCTACTCCTGAGATACCAGTGATCCTGACCCCTTCTGCTCTCCGGACCTGCCTGATCCATCCTGATGCCCTACTTCTGGTTCTCCTCACTTGGAAATCACTCGCTGCTGCTGAGGATGGTTCCACATAGACAGCCTAATGATCAATGAGGTTACTGTGGATGGTTCCACTTAGAAACCATGAAGATGGAGTTGGACTGCAATTGATATGAACAGTTTTGCACTCAAGTCTCCATCAGTGAACAGCTGATATCTTCAACAAAACAGACTTCATGTGAAAGCTGTAATGAATTTCCTGGTTACACAGTTGCACTCTTTGTCCATGTAGTACAGAGTTACAGAAGGGAATGATTTATAATCACACTCTCCGGTGTCACCCAGATGAGGACGGGTTCCCTTTTGAGTCTGGTTCCTCTCAAGGTTTCTTCCTCAAATTGTCTCAGGGAGTTTTTCCTCACCACCATCACCTCTGGCTCGCTCATTAGGGATAAATTCATACATTTAAAATTTATATCCTCAATGTATTTATTTCTGTAAAGCTGCTTTGTGACGATGTCCGTTGTTAAAAGCGCTATACAAATAAAATTGAATTGAATTGAATGTCTTCTAATATCTCACCTGCTCTGATGCTAAACTACACAGTAGCGTAATGACCTTCATTTCTGTAACCTTGGTTACCTGAGGAAAGGTTGTTTTTTTTTTTTTTTTTAAGCTGGATAAAGATTTGTTTCAGAAATCAACCTGATCATTTCTAATATGTGCTCTTTAACTCCAAGCTTCGTTTTGCGCTATAAGTGTGTGTGTGTGTGTGTGTGTGTGTGTGTAAAACATACCTTATGTCAATATGTCTTCACACACACACCCATGAGTGCTGTAGGAAGGTAATAACTACACTGTAGGTGTGTGTGAGAGGGTTGGTGTGTGTTTTATTTAAGTCGGATCAGCCGTTTTTCAGTCATGGAATCTGAGAAGGCTGATGTGATTAGCATCAGAGGGCGGCAGCAGCAGAGTTTGTGCAATGCTCTTGGCCAAAATCTTAACTTGGCTAATGATTAATGAAAGCCAGGAGTTAGCTTAACGTGTTAGTCATGCTAATAACCGGCTTTAGTCGTTAGCAGGAAAGTGTGTGTAATACTTTCAGATTTGTGGTTAAACAGATATAGAGATATAGAGAGATGGATTTTTTTTTCTAGAGGCTCACACTGTTTCAAAAATAAAAAAAAAGCAGATAAATGAGACTGTGCTGCTGAGTGCAGTCCCAGTGGACTCCCATGACTTCCCATGATGCTTTGCTCTGCAGGAAGGTTCGGCATCGATTTCCTGACCTACTGCAGAGGAATGGAGATTGTGTATACACACATGCGTATAAAAACGTATTGCACACTCTCATTTTCACCGTAAAAAATCGACACACCGTTCAATCACACGTAACTCCTGCTACGTAACACACACATTATTACTGCCTCACTAACACAGCTGAATTAAATCCCCTCGTCTCTCATCTTTAGGCCATAGGAAACGCCAAAACCACCAGGAACGACAACAGCAGCCGCTTTGGGAAGTACATCGAGATCGGCTTCGATAAGCGCTACCACATCATCGGCGCTAACATGAGGACGTATCTGCTGGAGAAGTCGCGAGTCGTGTTTCAGGTGAGACCTGAACAACGCTTGGTTTAAAGATGTGGCGTAAAGCCAGACGTTGTGTACGTTTGCTTTCTTGCCGAAGTGTTCGTCTAATGCGTCTTACTGAAAGCATAAGTTCTGGCGCCCAGTCAAAACTCACACGCTGTTACCTTTTTTTTTATGTGAGGAAAAAACTTACACAAACAAGCTGTAATTCTGTGACATCTTTTAAATTAGGAGCAATTAATTTAATCTAGATAGTTAGATGGATGGACAGACTGATAAATGGATGGACAGACAGAGAGACAGAGAAGTAGATCAACAGATAAATAGGTAAATGTGCAGAAGGTACACAGATAGAAGAATAGAAGAACAGACAGGTTGGGGGACAGACAGATAAACAGATAGACAGTTGGGTAGGCAGGTAGACAGACAGACGTGCACACAGACAGACAGACGTGTACATGGACGGACAGACAGACGTGCACACGGACAGACAGATGTGTACATGGACGGACAGACAGACGTGCACACAGACGTGCACACAGACAGACGGACATGTACACTGACACACAGACGTGTACGTAGACAGACATGTATATTGACAGACAGACGTGTACACAGACAGACAGACGGACGGACGTGTACGTAGACAGACAGACGGACGGACGTGTACGTAGACAGACATGTATATTGACAGACAGACGTGTACACAGACAGACAGACGGACGGACGTGTACGTAGACAGACA
>CM075008.1:1202267-1217482 GCA_037576675.1 Pangasius sanitwongsei | reverse complement strand
CACTCCAACCTTCACACACCATGTCTTCATGGAGCTCGCTTTGTGCACAGGGGCATCGTCATGCTGGAACAGATTTGAGTCTCTTAGATCCAGAGAAGGGAAACTGTAATGCTACAGCACACAGAGACGTTCCCTGTGCTGCTGACGGTTTAGGGAAGAGTTTGGGTCGTGGTGCGCATATTTTTAGATCCTGGTTTCAATATTTTGATGATGTAAATGTAGAGTAAATTTCCATTTCCACCTCATTCGGACACGGAACTTTCCCACTAATTTGGGGAAATTTTAACCAGCAGTTCGTCGTTATATGGAACCTCCTGTGGGGAAAATGAAGAAGAACTGAAAGTCAGAGTGGAAAGCAGAGAAGCGAGGATGTGACGTCAATGGGCGGGTCTTGTATATAAATTAGTCAACGCGCTACGCTCTCTTCCGCTTTGGGCTCTAACTGTCGGTGGGTGAGCTTGACATCGCTGGGAGGGTGAGCGATTTATTACATTTCTGCTCTTCAGATGAATGATATGTATGATTTTATGTGTCGAATCATTTCCAGAGGTGCCCCAGAACATGTGTGTGGTCGTGTTTGTCATGTTTAAAGCGTTTATTAGCGTGAATAAGGCGTTTTGAGTGTGTTTCACAGGGCTGTGCTCTCGGGTTTCCCTTTGTGTCTCATTGACAGCTGCAGAAGCGATGCAGCACTTTATTCATTATTTACTGCATTTCCTACATTAATATCGCAGCAATTACACGCTCAGGATTAATATTTAACACGCAAGAACATCATGCAACACCACAGAGACGAGGATTTACAAAGAAACCGCTGTTTCATCAATAATATCAGTGATAATTTCCACATTATGAAATGCCTAGTGATGGACACCAGGAACAACCGGCTTTGTGCAGATTAACTCTAAACTATGTAAAGGAAAATAGTGCCAAGTTTAAAAAGAAAACTCTTCAGGATTTAATTTCAACATGGACGTTTTTAAATTATTATTATATATACACATATATTTTTAGCCTGATATATAGCTTCACTGAACAGCCAGCGTTATTTCATTTCCAAACCAGGTGATTGTTTGATAGGATCTTCACCTCCTTCATCTGATTGGACGACAATGCACAGTTTGACTGTTCTAGCCAATCCGAGCGCAGGAGGGCGGGATTTTGTTAAAATATAGAAAATATGCTCTCATAAGAGATGTGGTTTAACTGATTTATTGTTATCTTTAGCATTAAATTACAAATCAGTGAGTAAAAAATTTACATTAAAGCATGACCAAGTTTTAGAGAATGTGTTATTGGGCAGAAAATACTGTTTATTTACAGCTTTAGCCATTGCAGCTTTTTATGTGGCTAATAATAATAATAATAATAATAATAATAATAATAATAATAATAATAATAATGATGATAATAGCCACAAGTGGCGATCTGCGGGGTCCAAGCACCCTTTGCAAATATCAACCCCCTCAGTGGCCAGTTCTTGTGAAGTTATTTTTAACAATAAAGAACATGGACGAACACACTGTTCAAGTTTCGCGATGGTAGCTCAATGCTAATCCTGTCAAAAGCCTGCTGAAATCTGATTGGCTGATGGTGACCATGTTTGTTCAGCAACCCAGTCATCTTCATCAGTACAAGTATGCTTTAGCACAGAGATTCAGTACATCAGATTTCAGCTCAATTGGACTTATGGATCCTGAGGTATTGTTATTTAAATTGATTTGATTTGAGTGATTTGATTTGAGTGATTTGATTTGAGTGATTTGAATCCCACCTCCACCATCCTTTGTTGAGTTTCGTGTGACTCCATACATCCACTCCTGAGTAACAGCTGTTTGAGTAAACCAAGCTCTGCCCTGTTAGTACTGATTAGCATGTAGTGGCTGTATTGTTTTCAGCGTGGTTTTGATCATTATTGAGGTTCACTGCAGATTATTTTGACACCAGTTTTGTGAAGACAACAGAAATCCTAGCACTAGTTTATAAAAGTTGGTTTCTCATATAATGCAGTTAAGCTCAAAGGTTAGTCGAGTTTGCAGAACTAGAATGTTCCTGAGGCTTTTTGTTTGGAAGAAGGCAACGAATCGGGCAAAAAAAAAAATTTCAGCGTATGACTTAGGGTTCATGAGATGTGTGAACATGGAGCCCTGTGCTATAGCACCACCATCAGGGCAATCATCTTGCTTCGCTGAGTAGTGTGATGGAGTACTAAAACAAGAGTGTTCCAGGAACTTTGGTGCTTGGACCCCTAAAAATAAAAATCCTAATGAAAACAATAGGGTTCTTTTGGTGCTTGGACCACTAATAAGAAGAGACAATAGATTCTTTGGTGCTTGGTCCCCAAAAAATGTAAATCCTTGTAAAAACATTAAGCTTTTGTCATCCCCTGTGCTTGGACCCCTAATGATGAGGAACATCACTGTCAGTATCCTGATTGCTGTTTTTTTTTTTTTTCCCCCTCCTCACAGAAAATGTCCTGTTGGTTAAAAGAAGAGACTCGGGTGCTGGCTGAAGACTACATCGACTTCTGCACCGGGATCCAGCGGACGCCTCCCAGCGAGTCGGCCGAGGCCATGCGCCGTTTGGCGAAGGAGCTGGAGCTCCAGTACAGGTCCAAGTTCCTGTCTCTGTCAGACAGCTTCCTGTCGACATGCGGCTCGAACCCTGAGCCGAGCGCCTGCCTGCGCAGCATCATGACCAAGATGGTGGAGGACGGAAAGCTGAACTGGGGAAGAATCGTGTCGCTGTTTGCGTTCACGGGTGTCGTCGCCGCCAAGATCTTCTCCAGAGAAGACGGAGTGAAGAGCTGCAGGAGGCTCGCAGAGACCATCGCTGATTACCTGGGCGAAGAGAAGAGCGACTGGCTGCTGGAGAACGGAGGCTGGGTAAGGACGAGTGTAACTGTGATCACCAGGTGTAGGCAGGTGACTCAGGGCAAAATACCGTGATGTAATTGTACCAGGTAAACGGTTATTTTGCTGTGGTGATGATGTAATCACTAGGGCTGGGTGTGACATCATGTTTAGGTTGGGAGAAAGGAAAATCATCAGCACAATGACTCAAAAAACTGACGTGCATTTAAAAATATTTTAGAAACGGGCTAAACAAGAGAAACAGTAATGAATTAGAACCTAATCTTAATTTCTTTCTTTCTTTCTTCCGATTTCTCATGAACATCATTAACGTACCACCTAAAAAGTGCACGACTTTATAAAAGTCATTTTGCGCAGATTTGGTGACATCATTGAAAGGAAATGATGTATTTTTGATGCCATGTTCCGCTGCATGTTCTTTGACCTCATAGGAAATTCACAGCAGTTTTGAAAGCGAAAGTGAAAATGATCTCAGCGAATGAAAAAATGAAAGCCAGGTGAGAGCTCTGGGGTGCGATGTCATTGGGTGGGTAAGAATTTTAATAAATGCAAATCGAGCACCATTTTGGAGGGGTTTTTGTATTTTGTTTTAGCTAGCCCCATAACATGATAGCATGATGACACTCATCACTGGTTATCCTGGACAGTTTAATACAAAAATGAGTTGAATTAAAGCCTTACAGTAGCATTTGAAATAAATGTGGATATTTTATATATCGATTTACACCATGCTCATGAAAAATACTCATTTCCGATTGGCTGCTCTGGCAGTGTTAGACGTTATCTATTGGATGCAGATTTGGATTTGTGGTGTAGAAAAGCAAAGACGGACGGTATTGAGCGTGTTTACAGGACGTTTGAGGAGTACGAGTGCTGGGACGAGCAGCAGGACGGTCTTTATGATTACAGCAGCAGCTTCTCTTAGAAACATATCTACAGCATCCTGCTGATATTAAACTAAAAGCGATTCTTGGGAATGAAGTGTTTTTGGAAAGTGCAGATCTTAAGAGTGTCCGATCCACAGCAGTGTAGCTTGAAAGCTTGAAGCAGCGTCACTAATTGTTTAATATTTACACATCACCACTGCAGTGAAACAGCAGCACTAAATATATAGAAAAGATTGATTTCATAAGATTATTGATTACAAACCTGGATAGAGAGAGAACAGCATTCCAGATGTAGCCATGGCGACAATCACGTAACGGGAATGACGAAGTGTGTTGCTCTGGTTGTGTAATCGCTCATAAGTAGCCGTGGTTTAAGTAGCCGTAGTAGCCATGACAACGAGTGTCACTCACTATTACATTGAAACATGAATATGAATTATATAGGAAGGGTTAAGTTTATCAGTTTATTCATTACAGACATGTATAAGAGCATTAGAGATGTAGCCATAGCAACAATTGTGTAGTGCTTCCAGCCCCCCCCCCCAGACACAGTGTGTTGTTCTGTTTGTATAAGCGCTTGTAAATAGCCGTAGCTACTAGGCGCTGGTTATCCTGTGTAACCATGACAACTAACCGTTTTGGGTATTTACGCATTACTGTTACAGTGAAACATTAGCATTTCAGTCGTAGCCATGGCAACAACTGCGTAACAGGATAACAAAGCATTGTCATCCTGTGTAACCATGACAACTAAGCGCTTTTGGCCAGGTAATTATTCATGTACTAATTTTGTTTTGTAGGCTTATTAATTACAAGCACAGATAGCCGTAGCCATGGTAACAATCACGTGGCAGGATTTTAGTTAAAGGAATGACACAAAGTGTTGCATTGTGTGTGTGATAGCTGATGAATATGCAAGATGGCAGCTAATGGAGTTCTCTAAGGATTGAGTGAGTGTAAGAGGACCTTAATTAAAATTAAAAACTGTACAGGTTCTGTGTGTGTGTGTGTGTGTGTGTGTGTGTGTGTGTGTTTTGGAAAAAAAGAAAAAAGACGGACAGACTCAGATGAGGTGGAGGTGTTATCACCTACGCTATCAGGTGTTGTGTCTTCATTACTGCTATCTACTTTTAAATGTTGGGGTTTTCCTACCGTGTGTGTGTGTTGTGGTGTGTGCGTGCGCGTGTGTGTGTGTGTGTGTATGTTTTGTGGTGCGTGCGTGTGTGTGTGTGTGTGTATGGGCTTGCACTTCAGATCAATGGATGTGAAACCATATGGGACAGTCCTTCTACATCTGTGTGGGAGGCTTGACTCAGAAGAGTGTGTCATTTCTGTCTTTCAGAGGGACTTGTGGGTCTGTTTTCCCAAAATCGGACGTTTCAGACTGTTTTTCATTTTCAGCCGTACGTTCTCAGGCTTTAAGAATGTTCCGAGGCTGTAGCTTTCTTGTGGCTTTTTTGTTTGGAAGAATTGGGAAGCAGTGAATGCCAAGCAATCTCAGGAATGTGTGTGTGTGTGTGTGTGTGTGTGGTAGCAGACCTGCACTTTTGCAGCATTTTAAAGCTACACTTTCTTTCTCCTTGAAGCCTCAGAAAAAGGCTCTCAAGTCAAAACAGATTTATATCTCCATCTTTTGCTTATTGGGGAAATATTTCAGACATGACTCGTGTCTGATGTCAGTCAGATGGAGAAACGAGGCGGTGTGTAGCTGCAGGCGTGAAACGGAGGTGTTTACATGCAACTGAATAACCCGCTAATGTGTAATGGTTTACTCGGTAATTAAAAAACAGTGACCTCAGTCTGTTTACTGACATTTCTATTTAAAAAAAAAAAGTGTGTGTGTGTGTGTGTGTGTGTGTGTGTGTGTGTGTGTGTGTGTGTGTGTGTGTGTGTGTGTGTGTGCGCGCGCGCGCGTGTGTGTGTAGGACGTTTCATCATCAGTTAAAAACAACTGATCTAAATCTGGATTTTTATGCAGCTGCTTTGTGACAGTGTTCATTGTTAAAAGGAAATTTATTATTGTATAGTAAGTTATACGTATTTGCTAATATTTTTTGTTTAAAAAAAAAATGTACACCACATTCTGGACTCTGATTGGTCAGAAGATGTTGATTAGTTTTCTATAACAGCAGCTCTGACAGTAGTAGCAGGTTTATATTAATGCGCTCGTTCTGATGCGTTATCGTTTCTATAGTAACAGCTCATTCGCAGGGATTATAAACGCATTATTGTGTGTAATCGTTGATCTGTAAGGAGATGTTTAACAGTTTATTTAATGTTTATGGAAGGAGTCTCCAGTGCAAGTGGTGGAGTTTACACTTTGCGGTTTCTCTGTAACATGACAAGCTGTGTTTTATTTGTCTTATTAACTTTGTGAGAGAGAGAGAGAGAGAGAGACACCCATCAGTACTCATTAGTTTCTCATTACACTCTGACAAGACATGTTGCATGTGGTTGCTATGGTAACATTAACACTAAATGGTGTTCAGTGTACCACTTAATTTTTTTGTTGCTTTTTTCGTGCTTCCCGTCCTGTTCAATAAGCACTTTCCGAAAAACGTTTTGCCAAAAGTGACGCAATTAAGTGATGCCCTCTGAACCACTCCTCTTGTGGTTGCTATAGTGACGCTACTCGGCTTTCCTGACTTCTGCATTGAGTGACTGTATGCGCAGTTCATTAAGATACTTTTACAGGTAAACGCACTGACTGCTGTGAAATGTCACAATGCTTCCTCTCTTTTTAAGGTTAGTTTTTTATCATGGTATCACATTATGGGGTTTCTGTTCCCGTTGACATTTAGTGCACTTCCCCTCGTCCATCTTGGTAGCGATTAACGTTGTTTTCAACACCTTCATGTCCTCTGAGTCACCATTCGATCTTTTTTCGGACATAAATTTAGCTTTTACCACGATTCAAAAACCATGGAGGGTGCACAAACTTCTGCACAGGTCCTTTTGGTAAAACAGTTCTGAAACAAATGAATCGTTTCAAGTCGAACGTGTACTCCATTTGCAAGTTTGATGAATAGCTAGTTAACATCGTCATGCACGAGGGCTTGCTATACACATTGGTAACAAAAATAATAAACAAACTCTAACTGTTTAGCAAATAAATAACTCCAACGTTTTCATGGTCAAACCGAATTACAAATTCGCATCAGATTTACAAAAAGTTTGTTGATTCCCCCCACCCCGCATGCAGTCGGGCGTAAATTACCGAGTATGTTTACAGCACAGCTCATTTACATTTAGCCACGCCCACAAACCTCCATAAAAGGCAAACTCCTAAGTGCATCGTGCACAAAATCTTCCAGTAATGCAGCTCAGCCAATGCAGCGTCTCAGCTACCACAGACACACACTAACATCTATTCCTATTACCCTTTATAGGGTGCCATTACTTTTGTCCTCATTGAACTGCTAGACATATGTCTTACTTTACAGATTTGTTTCAAAATGTCCGATGAAATAAATAATTGATTTGTACATGACGGCGTGATTCGTATAGAAAAATCGCCGTAACTCATCGATTATACGATTCGAAGCTGATCAGTCGAGGCTCACATTAGCATAAATTTCCACAAACTCAGAAGCATAACACAGGATACGAATTTTTGTACCGTTTTGTATTTTTCCAACTGGCTGCATTTTCACAAACATTTCTTGTTTAAAATTTCCTGCGAATTATTTACAAAAATATTTCATATACAGAGCGATAAATAATGCCTACTGTTTAACATTTGAGTAAACAAGCCCCGCCCCCTCCTCCCTAAACTGACGTCACAGTTTCCAGGGAAGTCGTTTCGATCTTGTATCCTGCTCGTTTTAGAGACAGGCCCCGCCCCCTGGCTGTTGACTTTATGCAAATGAGTGATCTCGCCGGTTGTTTAGGAATCTCCGCTTGTTTATCTTCGCAAAGATGTTTCACGATTCGTCCGAACATCGTCGTGTCGTAATCGTGATCGTACACGAGCATCGAGTTTCTTTCTCCTTCGTTCACTTTTCCGTGTAAATACATGTCTTGAGTGCGCGCGCGCACACACACACACACACACACACACACACACACACACACACACACACCAGGCCCAGCTGGTCCAGCTTTTCACTCTATTGTGTTAACACACTATTGATCTTACACGCCTCACAGACTTCAAAACATTTTCCTGAGAAATGAACGAGTGAGAAAAATAGAAAAATATCCACCACCTGCCCGTTTTTCTGAGCAGTACAGCAGGTGGCTTTACACACACACACACACACACACACACACACACACACTCTCTTGCCTGTTTATATTTAAGAAATAAGCCCAGGATCTGCTGCTGTCTGTTTCCAGCTGATTGGAGCTCAGCAGTATAACCGTATAATACCAATATCATGATAAATGAGGTCATGATGCACTTTCCTCACACATCCCTCTTTATCTCTAACTTTTATTAATGTTTTTTTATTATTATTATTATTATTACAAACCTGGCTGATTTGAAGTAAAAAAAGATTAATCTAAAGTCTCAAAACTTTTTTTTTCCCCTCTTTTCCATTTTTAAGTCATTGTTTTATTTAATATCTACTAAAATAAATCATAACTCCGGTTTTTTTTTCCACTTCTTCCCCTCTTGTTTTCAACTTTAAATCATTTATTTTACTTGGTTTTAAATTAAAGTATTACTGAATTGTTTTTCGCTTTTTTCCTCCGGTGTTTTTAATTTTTAAATATTTTTTTACTGGACATTACGTAAAAGTATCATAATCAAGTTTTATTACTTTTTGTGTCTTGTTTTCAATTTAAAATTTTTTTATTTTAGTTGATATTAAAGTATCAGAACTGAGTTTTTTTTCCCTTATTTTCAATTGTTGTAAATAACTAATTTTAGTAGATATTAAATAAAACAGATTTAGTAAATGCATCATTGTTAGCGAATCTGAATATCGTGATAAATATCGCCTTGGGCTAAAAGTTTTATGACCCACGATATACAAGAGTATATCATTATATTTAGGTTTGCTAACCAACACCAGGAGTGCCACATTTATTAAAAAAATAAAAAAATATTTTTAATAAATAGAGCCCGGTTTCCTACAAATGTCTGTTTTTTGGGGTTTGTGCTGCTGAGTTCTGGACTCTGATTGGTCAGAAGGTGTTGATTAGTTTTCTATAACAGCAGCTCTGACAGTAGCGCAGGTTTATATTAATGCACTCGTTTTCATAAATCATCATTTCTATAGTAACGGCTCCTTCACAGAGACGTGTACAGATGAATGGGATAATAATAATAATAATAATAATAATAATAACCCAGATTTAAAATATCTTGGATTCTTCTGTAAGCAGACGTTTATTTAACATTTATAGAAGGAGTCTCCAGTGTCAGAGGTAAAGCTGTAACTTTTTAAGGTTTTTTTTTTTTGTGGTTTCTCGGTAACATGACAAGCTGTGGGTTTTTTTTTTTTTTTTTTTTTTTAAATCTTATTAACTTTAAAAGAGGGGAAAAAAAAGAGGTGAAGGAAAGACTGTTTATAGCTGCTATAACATAAGTGAGAACAGGAACTTTCATGAACATTAAATGCAACTATAAAAGGATAAAAAGTATGTTCTTTAATCAAGTAAAGTATTTAAGATCCTGTAAACCTTTTTTGTTTGGTTTTTTTTTCGAGACGTGTTTTATGACGTATCTCCTGACGTGTGTGTTTTCTGTGTGTTCCTCATGCAGGATGGTTTCTGCAAGTTCTTCCACACTGGTCACGTCAGCCGGGAATCGTCCATGAAGACGGCGCTGTTCGCGGCCGCCGGAGTCGGCTTAGCAGGACTCACCTTCCTCCTAGTGCGCTGAACCGCACTCCTGCCCTCTATCCTGCTTTCCTTTTCTTCCTCGCTGCCATTTTCTGCTCGTTTCTGTTTTAAACCTCTCAGCTCTCTGTTCTCACTTAATTATGCCCTCGCTCCTGAAATTCATTCACAACTGTTCGAAAATCTTATTTTTTTGCGTCTGTCACGTGGTGCGGCTTTATTTTTGTACAGATTTACTCCGGGGAGTGGCGTGTTCTCGTTTAGGTTAGATAGCATTTCATTTTTCTCTGTTGTGTTCAGAGAGTTAGTTCACGCTGCGAGCATACCGGCTAACACGAGTCCATCTGATTATTTATATGAAAGCGAGTCCTCAGCAGCGTCTCATTACTGTACGTCAGTGTGTGTTCGTTTACATATCATTTTATGTCTTGTCTTTTTATTTTTTGCAAAATTTTTGGGAGTTGAAATATTGTTTCAGAAGGTGCTAGTTTGTTCCTTTAGCATTTCTATGATAGGATTTTTTTTTCCCCATTTTAAAACCAGTTTCCAATTTCACTTGTAAATTTGTATTTATTTTACTTTCTGAAGAACAAATCATAACTATTTAGGCAATTTCCCTACTTTGACAAAATTGTATTTTTGCATTATTTTATTTATTTAACTTTCTTAATAAAAGATGTCAGTACCATAAACCTGCCTGTTTTTGTGCACTGCTTTCAGACTGAACCCAGATCAGCAGGAACATGTGGTGACCTTTAGTTTCTAACCTGAGTTTTTTTGAAGGGGAAAATCAGCCGAGTCCAAAAAAACCCCAAGCGTGCAGAGCGAAACTCGGTGCTTTTTAGAGCTCATGGTGATCTACATTTCATAATAAATAAATAAAAAATAGTAATAAACACTGAACGTGTCGGGGCTTTTAAGTGATGGAGGCATTAACAGTAAAATGCAACTTAAATATTTAATCTTTTTTTTTAAAAATTATTTCTTTATTTTTTTTTTATATGGTTTATTTATTTTTAATTAAAGGAAGTAGCTTAAAGTGCATAAGCTGGACATGAGGAAAGAAAAGACATGGTTAAAAGATAATTAATTTCGTGTCAAGTATTTGACTGCAATGCATAAATTTTGTTTAAAAATTTTTTTTTTTAAATATTTATTTATTTTTTTTTAATTTTTTTTTTTTTGGTGTTTATAAATCATTAATCACATGTTCAGTTCATAGGGGTTTTTTTTTTGTTTTGTTTTTTTCACAGCATCAGCATTTTTAAGATAACATTTTTTTTAATCCAATATGGGAAATTCTAGTGTTACCGCAGTGGACAAGAGTGAAAACAAATTAAAAATAAACATAAATATACAAATGTATGTGTGTGTATATATGTGTGTATATATGTGTGTGTGTGTGTGTGTGTATGTATGTGTATATATATATATATATATATAAATTAGTGTGTGTATACACAGATACAGTACTGCACAAAAGTCTTAGGCATATGCAAATAAATGCTGTAATGCTGCAGAGATGCCTTTAGAAATAATGAAAATTAAAAGTTTCTGCATTGCATTAAATGAAGCGCTATAAAGGGCAGTAAGAAGACTAAACGAAAGGAAGTCCGTGTTTGGTGTGTGAGGTGTCAGGTACAGTGTGTGCAGCTTTATAAGGAAGTGAGCTGGAAGTTTTCTTCAGCATGTTGGAGAATCCGCAGCAGTTCCTCTGGACACTCGCTTCTTTATCCGCAGTGAAACTCGGCAGCCTTCATCGTGCTTCTGTCTGAAAAAGTGCTCTGTAATGTAATATACAGATATACATTCTTTACTGACATAAGTATTTTACTGTAATGTTTAAATTTTCTGCTGGAAAAGTAACGTTTGGAAATCAAATTATTTTTTAAAGCAGAAGTCACAAAATAATCACCTATAACAATATTTGTACTAAAAGAATAATAGGGTGTGTAAGACTTTTGCACAGTACTGTATGTGTATAAAACTGTGTATATGCAAAATAAGAAGCTTTAAAAATAAGGGTGATAAATGAAAAAATTTAGCTTAAGCTCCGCCCCCTGAATTCTCTACAGCAATCTACTTGGCCCCGCCTCCTGTCATTTCCCTTCAAATTAAAATTGTTGCAGATTTATGATTTATGATTGATAAAACGACATCTCTCCTGTATGTACATGCATTTACTTATGATTAATATTTTTAATATTGACTGGAAAAAATAACCATTCTTTTTAAAAGGAGATCATTTAATTCATATGTATCAGAAAGTTCCTTTTCTTTTATTCACTTGAATAGAATATTTGCTAAAAGCTCAGGATGCATTGATATTGATACTGGTACTGGTTTAGAGGATATCAAGAGGAGGAACTGAAGCACCTTCTTATGATGCAAGTAACCTGATAAAACATCTTTATGGAGTTTAAACAGTGTGTTTAATAGAGAGTGTGAGGACCGCCGACCTGAGCGTGCAGAGCAGTATCAGCGAGCGAGGTCATTAAAAATAAGCACAAAGTGCCATGAATTTCACACACACACACACACACACAGGTGTTGCATGTGAGAGCACTTCAGCTCAGCGAGCACTGAGACACTCACCTGTTGCACGTGAGTAAAGTTGTAAGTCGAGGTCTGCCGTCTCTGCACTCTCTATTAAACTCGCTGTTTACATCTTATACATAAAACTCATGACAAGTTCAAGGCTAGCATATAACCATAAACAGAGTTCCCTGATGTCCCTGATTGATTAATACTAATAACTTACTCATTTCACTTTCAGTATCAGTCTAAACGAGTACCACAAAATATCTACAGTGGAGATAAAAAGTTTACACACCCCTGTTAAAAGTGCAGGGTTTTTTAATTTAAAAAAATGAAACCAAGATAAATCATCTCAGATCTTTTCCCACCTTTAATGTGAAATAGCAACTAACAACATTAAGTGAAAAACAAATAGAAACGTTTTAAAATAAAAACTTGCAATAACCTGGTTGCATAAGTATACACATCCCTTAACTAATACTTTGTAAGAACATGCTGCCAGTAGCCACCCTACCCCATAGCCCTATCAGAGAAGAACACGAATTACTTCTGGATGTGAGTTTGAATGGGATTGGTTAATTCTGAGCACAGTCACGTGCCTCATTATAAAAGGAATATTCATACTTATGCAACCAAGTTATTGTTTAGTTTTCGTTTGTTTTTCACTTGAATTGTACTGGTTGCTGTATCACATTAAAGATAGAAAAAGATCTGACATGATTTACCTTGGCTTTTTCTTTTTTTTTTTTTTACATCACAAAAACCTGCATTTTTAACAGGGTAAACTGTGTAAACTTTTCATATCTACTGTACTCTTACTCTGTCTGAAAACAATGTCTGCACTTTGACCTTTTAGTCCTGTACATTTACTTCCTTTACGTATTCTACTTACTCTGTTGTAACAGTTATGGCTTCCTCTGTGCCTGTGGCTAAATTTGTTCCGCTGCTCATCATGGGGCTGCATTCTGTGATCTCTGGTCTCCGACCTTCAACCTACTGTACAGGTAAATTTGTAAGCGTAAAATTACTGACTGTAGGACATCAGATGCATGATGTATTGCCACCAACACACCCCCCCCCCCCCAACCCCCCACCCATCAGTGGAAAGAAACCAGCACAAACTGCACATGCTGGTGGGTGTACCTGATAAACCGGAAACTCGGTGTGCCATGTAACCCCTGAAGCAATTCTTTGCCCAGTGTAGAGCATTAAACACTATAAAATGTGCAATGCCAGAGTGGTTAAAGGTGTAAAAGTAAAACTCGCTGCTCTCGACAGACGTAATGCAATAACACAGCTGATGTCGATGCTGAATAAGCCATGCTGTTCTCTGACCCTCGACCAGAGTAGCGTCTCGTGATGCAGCTGCTCAAATTTCGCTGAACTCTCATCTACTGAAATCTGACCAAAGCGCAAAACATATCCCGAGCAGCAGATCCCTTTACACAGATCTGATCACACTGGATTTTACAACACGCCTGAAAGACTGACAGAGAAGTCGATTTCATCATTGTGGTTTGGAGGCCTCTTAAAGGAACGTTGCATTCCGAAATATTTTTGACATTTCTAGAGAATGTCACAAACTTAAAGGATAAATAATTACGCTTTGGATTTATTATTATTCATTGAATAGATGTTTTTAATCCAAAGAACCAAAAGCAGAATCTACACAATGCCCTCCTTACCTTAATGGTAGTCGATTAACCAAAAGATGTTTGGTGTCTATAGTTTGCTTCTTAACATCAGCACCGAACTCACAAAATGTAATTTTTATTTTATTTCTACGTATGTGGATCCATGACAATATTATTGTCATTATTGTATGTTTATGAATTCTAAACATAATATGTATTAATTATGCTATTTTTAATCATTATATTATTGTTATTTAACACATTTCATCTTGAAATGGGTTCAGAGCTTTTGAATCATAACTCTGAAGGTAGATTTAATTTGTCAACATTTTAACATCTATAAACACAACAGTATGGCTGTTTTTCCTGTTTCGAACCCCCTGAACCTTGAGGTTTAATGGTCAGCGTAAAGCTGTCACAAGTAGAGACTTTGGCCATCTTGTATTTTGCATTGATAGACAGATTTAGTTCAGACTTTGCATGCACTTCTCTGTTTCCCTGATTGGTTGCAGCTCATGTGTGCGCGCGTGTGTGTGCGTGTGTGTGTGTGTGAAGCGTGTTTGTGTTAGAAGTTGGCCGCTGTTTTGACTCCGCTATGGAGGAGGGATATCTGACTAAATTTTTTAAAATACCAATTAAATGAAATTAGTATGTTCTCACCAGCCTGAGATAAACCTCTCAACGTTCAATGTTTTTATTTGGAAGTTTGGCGCATGTGCATAGACATAGACATAGGTTTCTGAATGCTTGGTTTCTCCAAACATGAAGCAAAGCAGTTAGCAAAATATTGTTTAATATCTTCAGTGATTAAGATTCATCACATGTGAGAAAAAGTTTACCGGTGAGCTGCTGTAATGCTCATTAGCAAGGCTGATGTGGACATTTATTTGCAGATGTAAAGAAAAGTGCATCTGACGTATTTAGGCCCCTTTATTTTGGACCTAAATAAAGAATTTAAGTGTGTGTGTGTATTTTGCTTTGCTTTTTTATCCTTGTAGGAAAAAGTGGCTGCTACAAATAAATTGATTTCTCTACAGAAAATACAACTTTTATTTGAACAACTATGTTACGTTTCAGTGCTGATTAGAGCTTTAGTTAGGGTTGGACTATGGTTGAAGTTATGTTAGGATTACTACTGGGCTAAGAGTTTTATTGGACAAGGGGTACTATTGGCCTAGTGTTAGGGTTGGGCTAGGGTTACTATTTACATACGGTTAGGGTTGGGCTAGGGTTACTATTTAGATACAGTTAGGGTTGGGCTAGAGTTACTGTTTAGATACAGTTAGGGTTGGGCTAGAGTTACTGTTTAGATACGGTTAGGGTTGGGCTAGGGTTACTATTTAGATATGGTTAGGGTTGGGCTAGGGTTACTATTTAGATATGGTTAGGGTTGGGCTAGGGTTACTATTTAGATACGGTTAGGGTTGGGCTAGGGTTACTATTTAGATATGGTTAGGGTTGGGCTAGGGTTACTATTTAGATATGGTTAGGGT
>CM075008.1:1176616-1196616 GCA_037576675.1 Pangasius sanitwongsei | reverse complement strand
AGGAATATCCACGTTTACCTTACAGCTTATTAGAAAAAGACTTATGAGAATGAGTACAAATACACTCTAAGTATTTAGCACTGATCGCTAACTGAGAAACATCAACACTATGCTCACTCATGAATCTCAAAAGCCCTTAAAGGGGCAGCATCACGCTTCCTCCACTACAACATATCCACACTCCCGAAAAAATTGCACACATTGGTGATTAGCAGTAATTAGCATGTGTTTTTTTTTTCTCCACAAAATAGCGTGTTTTTTAAAAAGGGTGTACAGCATGCTTCTCTTGTACATTTTGTAGTTTCTGAGCACTTTTCACAGTAACACTTCTGAGCGTGTTATTGATGTCATTATGCTTACGCTAGCTATCACCTAGCATCATTCACACTCACTGCTACAAGCTCTCTCTCTCTCTCTCTCTCTCTCTCTCTCTCTCTCAAAACTGTTAATTAGACACAAAATGGCTTCCTATTTAAAGTACATGGTCTCTACATGCTAACATAGCACACCATTATATTAAGTATATATTAAGTATATTAAGGGGGGTCATTTACCTGATAGCCAGACAATTTAGCTAGCTTGCTATTAGCTTTTTATTTAAAGGTACAGTGATGGTGGAAACTAAACCCAATTATCAGAAATACTAACTTTTACCTCATTTTCTGAGAAATTTTCACGCTAACACTGCTGAGCATGGTCTAAAAGTTATTATGCTTTGCTAACTCTTGGCCTAGTGTCATTTTCTCTCTCTCACACACACACATACACACACAGTTTCAACAATGGCTAACCACCCCCCCCCCCCCCCCTTTTTTTAAGGCTGTTAGATCCAAAATGGCTTCCTGTTTGAATCTAGTGCACAAACTAATACAGCTCACTTTTTTTATGAAGTATAAGGGGGTCATTTAGGACACAGCCGACATCTGGAGCAGGTTTCAGCCTAAATAAATATCACAATCGTAAAAACAGAGCTTATTTTTTCTTTATTTTCTCCCACAAGCGTGAACCGTGTCAGTAGTATTGGCACTGGCAGGCTCTCGGAAACCGCATGTGCATTTCATATCAATCTTCTGAGGAAGCAGACGTCCAAATACATCCAGAGACACTAAACCTAGCAGATATGAAGCGTTATCAGAGCCGCCTTTATGGAAAGGACGACATGACCATATTGTGTATTTAGAGCTAATAAACTGGGAAACTCAAAGTAGGAAAATGAAGCGGAAGATGTGGTTTGGGACATGTTCACAGCGAGGTGTTTGTGATGATGTTTATGTGAAGGAATGTGAATGTACTGATTAAGAAGGTCATTCTATTCCCTAGATTAGTGCACTATATAATACTAATTGTTCACTGTTCCCTACACTTAGCGGTTAGGGGTTGGCCTCGTCCTAATCCTCTCTCTGTATGTTTGGCTTGGTTCACTGACCTGTGTGAAGGCACTGAGTGTACTCTGTTCCTGTACATTCTGTCCAGTGTGCGTGTTTAAATATTAAACACTGCTGAGAATAACTGTCTGTACTCTGTGTGTGTGTGTGTGTGTGTGTGTGTGGGTCAGTCGGTAAACTGTTGTCCTCTCTCTGTGTTTGTGAGAAGTCGCGTGTCGTGTTGCGTTTAGTTCCTAACCTGTCGTAACCTCACGCGTCAATCAAACGTCCACAACCAGTGTCACACAGAGGTCTCTCTCTCTCTCTCTGTGTTTTATGCTGAAAGGGGATGGGGATCAGTCTCACACACACACACACACACACACACACACATACACACACACACACACACAAAAACAGTAGTGTGTGTATCACTGACCTCAATCCCATTATTATTAAAAAACAACAGATGTCAGTTGAAGGAAGAACCGATATTTCATCACTCACTCACACACACTCACACACACACAAAGCAGCTGGTATGGCCTGGATTATCGTACTTCTTTGTTCATTTGTCCTACTCGGATTTATTGTTATTCCTCCAACTAGTGTAATCTTTTCAATAGTCCAAGCGCCAAGCGAGCTCTCTGATTGGTTAACTCCTCTCATTCAGTGTTATGACGCATTTTCATTTTGGAAATGGTTCTCTCGTTACCGGCAGCATTGTTTACAGCGTGACAACAACTTGTTCTTCAGGTTTCTCCAACTATTATTCCTATATATTTATATATAAGATATTTATATGAGTTTTATATATAACATAGGAATTCTCTTATCTTTGTAGCTGTGTATCTATGATGAATTCTTACATATCTGATAAACATCTCTTGCATCCTCTGACAATAAAATACCATCATTCCAAGTGTGGTGAAAGACCCAGAATCAAAAAGTGTTTGTGAACAGTCACTGATATAAACAGGAAGTGACAATGGCCTTAAACAATCCTGTTTTGATATACACCACTATACATACCTTGCTCCAGGGGAAAAAAAAAATTGTCTCACCATTTAAAATAACCGTAATCCGTGTGAGATGTCTCCAGCTGGTGTAGTTTGGTGAAGATCGGGGATTTGTCACCACGAGTTTAATGCTCCAAGCAGGGCCATGAGGAGAAAGGTCAGACAAAGAGCGATCATTATAACTGCCATTAAAGATACGAAAAATACAAAGTTCAATTCCATTTTATTTGTATAGCGCTTTTAACAATGGACATTGTCACAAAGCAGCTTTACAGAAATATATCAATTCAGGATATAAATTTTAAACTTATAACTTTAATCCCTAATGAGTGAGCCAGAGGTGACGGTGGTGAGGAAAAGCTCCCTGAGATGATATGAGGAAGAGACCTTTAGAGGAACCAGACTCAAAAGGAAACCCATCCTCATCTGGGTGATAATGGATAGTGCGATTATAAATCATTCCCTCCTATAGCTGTGTATTACATGGTCTAAAAGTGCAATTGTGTAAATTCATTACAGTTTTCACATGAAGTCTACTTTGTTGAAAGTGCCAAGGTGTACCTGTCTGGATTAGGGTTGTGTGTGCAGGCGGGTTGTGTGTGCACCCGGGCGGTCTCAGTGACGATGTGAAGACATCTTCTGGGCTCAAAACCTGCAAGGTGCACTGGCAGTCAGGCAGCAGGTATGTGATCCTGGTCTTAATCCTGGATTATACTTGCTGATTATACTCCTGTGGTCACTTGGAGGATTGCTCGTTCTCAGAAATTAACGCTTGGTGCAATACCAACAGAAATATCGTGGGCAGTACAGCACCATTTGTCCGCAAGTGACGAAAGAAACTAGTGTTGTGTCTCAAACTGCAAACTTATGTAGCATTCAAGACCATTATTGATTACTAACACTGACTGCTTTTCCTATTATGGACACTGTTTGAATATTAAAAACCTCTCATGTCACCTTCAAACCTACCGAAGGGTCTGTTTCGTGTTCTGGAAATCACTAAACATTTTACAGTTCGACTTGGAAACCTGATGGACAGGGATGTTTTGGCTCTGATGTTCCATCTAGTGGATGTTGCTTTTAATCACCCAGATGTACACAAACTATGCAGGTGAGCGTGTGAACGATGCACCTCTGCTTCTGCACACGTATGCAAAACCTGAGTTAGTGTGTGATATGGAACGGACTAGCTATAGTCAGCCTTACATGAAGTTCACACAGGAGTTTCAGTCTCAGGCGGGTGGGAGGATGCTCATTAGTCCCAGGCAGAGGGCCTAGCTGTTGGAGTTTTTCCCAGTAGACAATGGGGTTGCCTCCATGAGATTTCAGGAAAGATAACTGCCTGTTGTTTGTGTGCATGCACCAGATAGGAGCACTGAGCCTTCGTAGAAATGCTCCAGAGGGTACTTCCTACTGACTCCATAGTGCTCTTGGGCGAAGGATGGAGATACATGGAAGGGGTGTGATTGGGAAGAATGGCTTCCTGGATCTGACTCTGAATCTGAGTGCTGAAAGTCGTTGGAACCTCCAAAGTCATGGTTCTTTGCAGAAAAGAGTGGGATGTTCACTTCAGGTGAGGGGAAGAGACCTTGCTTCTGGTGGAGGAGTTTATGTCTCCTGGGATCCTATTGATGGCAAAAGAGAGCGTGAGCTTGATAAACGGGTCAGGTCAGACAGCAGCAGTGATACAGTCTCTGTACCGGTCTGTGGTGGTGATTACAGCCAGCTGGAATGAGGTTCCTCTGCAGGTTTGCTGGTTTTATGCTGCAATCCATTGCACTCTGAACCTGACCTCCGACAAGGAAAAGTGCAATGGGACGGTCAACTCAGAATTCCGAGTAGGGAACTTGGGCAACGTCCACCTTGCCTTCGATCTCTGAAATAAACAAATTTTACGTCAAACAATATGGCGGCGCTCAAAATCAACAGCAAACAGGTTTCCCTTCGCATTATTTACTACTTGATAAAACTTGATCTGTAGCTTGTGTGTTGTGAAAAGAAGGATTTTCTTTCTTCATCGTAAATTTACTAAAGCACTGAGAACACTGTCCCACATCCATTTTTATAAGCAAAGATGAACAAGACAGCTTCTCCTGTCTTATACGTCGCTTCTCATTGCTAATTTCACAGAAATAATTCATGATGATCTTCTCAATATGTTTATCAAATTCAAAGACTATCCAGAAAAATATAACCTCATTTTAGCATCCATGTGTTTTTCCGAGTTGAAGCACTGCAAGGTGTTTAGTTCGGAGTTCTATAAAATCAGCTTGGCTCTTTGGATAGCAGCATTGCTCACTGGGATAGGGTGTGGTGCCCGGCAATCTGGAAGAAGCTTGGAGTAGAGATGTTGCTCCTCTGAATCGAGAGTAGCTGATTGACGTGGTTTGGGATTCCCCTGGTCGGAGCTGTAGCAGGCACTTCATACTGTACGGAGACCCCGGGGCAGACCCAGGACCCGCTGGAGAGATTACATCACAACTGGTTTGGGAATCTTTGGAGATTCTCCAAGAGGAGCTGCAATCGATGGCTGGAGATGGAGAAGTCTAGACTGAACCTTCTCAGCCAGGGAAAGGCAGATTTAATCATATGTAAAGATTTAATGAATAAAATTAAACTGAACTTTCATTCTGAGGTGTCAGTATACAGATAACAGATCTGAGGATTTTGGGGAGTTCAGACAATTATATATCTGATTTTTTTTTCTTTATCTTTCTGCAACACTGTACAATTTTGGCCAAACATTTTTAATCAATCAATCTAAATCATTACAAGTTTTCTCTTAGTGTTTTTTCATGGTTTTCTGACTGCATGATGTTTTTGAATAATTGATTGGTTTCCTTTGTGGCAATTTGTTGTTGAAGTTCATTGTCCTGTTTTTAATTTTTGTAGCAGTTTCTCAGAAGGGCTGCATGATAAAATATTCTTGACCTGAGCTACTGACACACACTGTTAATTATTGTCATCTCAGAACTGATGAGATCACGGCACAGACAGTAAACTGATGTCACTGATGAGATGTTTGTTCAAGTCCCGGCTTGTTTTTAATGCCGTATTCAGGGGGGAGCGTCTCCTTCCTGCTTGCTTCCCAGAATCCTGACCAGAATCATTCCTCATGTCAGCAAATCTGAAATAAAATGCTGAAGTTCTCCTTCACAACCTGCTTACACACACACAAACATGAGTTCTGACCTGAGGTTTAATATAAAAGCTCGGGAAATTCCCTCTCTGATCATATAATCCCCTTAAATCACTTATGATTTAATCTGTTCATATAATCACTCAGTTTGACTGCATGAAAAATACCGGACTTTTAACCGAGCACTGGGTCTGCTTTATGAAGTGGGCGGGGCTTAGCGGAAAAAACAGGCTGAGGTGCAGAGATGGAAGAAGGTCACTCTACCGCTATTTATTATTCATAGGTTTCAAAAAGCAAGAAAACAGATGTGATTCATAGATACTTACTGTTATATTAGGACATGGGGGGATAATCCCCATAAGTCTGATTAACTGCGCAATAAATAGTCCTGGATATATTTTATATAAATATATATATATATATGTATTTGCAAGTCAGACTTTCAGATCAAGGTTCAAGGTTCAAGGTTCTTTATTTGTCAATGCCACCATATGTGCACACATACAGAGGAATCGAAATCCCGTTTCTCTTCTCTCTTTTCAAGTGTTTACAGTCAGTGCAGTCAGTGCAATATAGATATAAATAAACGGAGTGAAAAATATATTGTAAACATCTGAATGAATATACATCTGAGTAAACGTAAACAGTGAATTCTGTTAAATATACAAATATACTCCAAAAGGTGCACATATACATGCAGATAAATGTAACGTTGAGTAGTTCTGGGTACAGAGTGCTATTGTAAGATGTAAGACAGAATAGCAGCAGTATGACAGGAGTGCAAAAAGACTGCAAAGTGTAAACGTGCAAACAGTGTCAGATTTAAATAGATTGTACATGTAACGTTTTGAATAGGTGTTTGTAAAGATGTGTATCATCCTTCATCGTGGAAGAAACACAAACAGGGAATAATGTCAGTGCCCCAAGTGTGTATACACACACACACACACGCACACACACACGAGAGAGAGAGAGAGAGAGAGACAGAGACAGAGACAGAGCTGGAGAGAGAGACATAAAGGGAGGGAGGGAGAGGGACATAGAGAGAGACAAAGATAGAGAGAAGGAGAGAGAGAGATGGAGAGAGAGACACACAGAGGGAGGGAAAGAGAGATGGAGAGACAGAGAGAGGGAGAGAGAGACAGAGACAGAGCTGGAGAGAGAGACATAAAGGGAGGGAGGGAGAGAGACACAGAGAGAGACAAAGATGGAGAGAAGGAGAGAGAGAGAGATGGAGAGAGACACACAGCGGGAGGGAAAGAGAGACAGATGGAGAGACAGACTGAGGGAGAGAGAGGGAGAGAGAAAGGATGGATGAATGGATTGAATAAGATCTGGGTTCAACTCCGTCCTGATGCAGAGTATGACATCACTGCTATTCTTTTGTGTGTGTGTGTGTGTGTGTGTGTGTGTGTGTGTGTGTGCGATGCCTCACTGACACACTGTTTTAATCACAGCAAGTACAATAAGTAATGATTATAGTAAATAATAATGAATGATGTCATTTCTACATTTTAAAGGTTGCTATCGGTAACTGATTCACAAGGAAACGACTCGACCTGATACGATACGATTCATCGGTTTATGAGATATGAGAGGAACTCAGAGTCTGGCCTGTTGTTCATTAGTGAATGGTGATGATGATGATGATGTAGAAAAGGAATAGTGTAAAAGCATCAGTGTTACAGACGAATCACTTCGCTAGCCTGTTAAATTATTTACACATCAGTTCAAAAATGATTTTTACACACCAGCTGTGTCCTTTAATAATAAATAATATTTAATAATAAATGATACTTACCTTTTAAATTCACGCACTGATCCAAATCGTCCGACTGTTACACCCCTAAATATGACATCCATACATTTCACATTTCACAGACGCCCTTACTTATATTTGTGTCATTTATACAACTGAGCAGCTGAGGGTTAAGGGCCTCGCTCAAGGGCCCAGCCGTGGCAGCTTGGTGGTGCTGGGATTTGACCTCACAACCTTCTGATCAGGAACCCAATCCAGGAATCTTAACCACTGAGCTGCTATGCACATATGTTTTTATATAAATATAAAACAATAACATGATTCACTTATTTTCACGCAAATTTTTCACATGCAGTTTTCCGGATGTGGTTTTATTTATTTTCACGTGATCACGTTTTGCACATCATCACATGGAAAAACTCGAAACCACCTGAAATGTACATGATATTTAACTGATAAATCAGCTAAAAAGCGTCATGGAGCGTCGCACGAGTGACCTGTCGCATCCGCTTTCTAAACATGGCGTTTTGTCGTCCCTGTGAAAGTTTTCATTCGGTCCTGCAGGATCCCAGTCCTGACCCACACCTCTACCACCTGGCTACCGATTAGCATTTAAAAATAAAAAAGAAAGAAAATCAAAGTTTGCTTTTAAGCCGATACTCTCAGCACAGAGTTTCCACTCCGACTGGAAAAACTGGAACAGCCGAGAGGTCAAAGGTCAGCTTGTTCCATCGCGGTAACAATCCAGCACAAGCCCAGAATCTTCATCTGAAGAGATCTGTTTTCATCTACAGTGTAAAGCCTCTGTGGAGTAGTGTGCTGAGTGAGAGCTGATCTGGAATCAGTGTAGATCCTCCAACACTACGTTCTTTGTTAGTTTAAGGTATTTACTGTAAGGTGCATCTTTGCTAGAAAAATATCGAGAATTTACTTTCGATCAGGTAGAAAATATCCACTGTAGCAAAACAAATGAAGCTCTTAGGGCAGAAAAATATCAAAATATTGGTTTAATCCCATTTGACATCGTTGACTTTCTCCAGTACACCCTAATTCCTAATTTAAATCCCGCATTATTTCTTTTTTTTAATAAAATAGGTGTCTCACTTGCTCATTCATGCGTTTATCTGATCAGCCAATCGGGTGGCAGCAGCACAACGCATTACATCATGCAGATACAGATCAAGAGCTTCAGTTAATGTTAATGTTAATGTTTGAGCGTGGCATGGTCGTTCGGTGTTGAGTATTTCAGAACCTGCTGACTTCCTGGGATTTTCACTCACGACAGTCTCTAAAATTTACACAGAACGGTGCAAAAAACAAAAAACATTCTTGTTGATGAGTGAGGTCAGAGGAGTGGAGAGGAGAGGACTGGTTCGAGCTGACAGGAAGGCTACAGTAACTAAAACAACCACTCTGTACAACCGTGATGGGCAGAAAAGCATCTCAACACGCCGAACTTTGAGTCAGATGGGCTACAACTGCAGAATACACACATCGGGCTCCTCTCCTGTCAGCCAGGAACAGGAATCTGAGGCTACAGCGGGCACTGAAACCAGACAGCTGAAGATTGGATGTAGATGGTGGAGAATTTGGCATCAACAGCATGAACTTTCCTCATGTCATCAGTTCAGGCAGGTGGTGGGGGTATAATGGTGTGGGGAATGTTTTCTCAGCACACGCTACGCTTCTTAATACCAGCTAAGCATTGTTTAAATGCCGCAGCCTGTCAGAGTTATTGCTAACGACATGCTTCCCTTTATGGCTACCTTATTGACCATCTTATAACGGCTAATTCCAAAATGATAATGTCACAAAGTCGTCTCTAACCGGTATCACATGACCTCCCCAGTCACCAGACCTGAATCCAGCAGAGCATCTTCAGTGTTTGCAAAACAAAAATAGCCGAGTCGCTGCAACCTGAAGCTATGTGGTTATAATCTGACTGAAGAATCTATCAAGAATTTTATTTATTTAGGAATCAGATTGACGTTAGCTAAAACATGACCCATGTCTTATCATGGATTAGCACTAAACGACAGCAGTAGAAGGTCCTCATGGCTCAGCGTCCTGTCAGTGGCTAAACGATGCTAAGCGGTGGACTAGCATGTAATGATCGGACATATGCACATCTCATACAAACTCGGAGTGTTCATGCTAGAGAGAAAAGGCATACAAGTCTCCAGACATAACATTTTATGATTGCATCATCAAGGACTGCATCGTGGCACTGAAAGCCGAGATGCTGCACAAACAGACGCCATAAACTCATTTATTAGCTGAACAAAATTAGCTAGCTAAACATATCCATTATATGCAACTCCTCATTAAGGATGTGACCTTGATATCTACAGGGTGTCCCAAAAGTCTCCATACATGGAGGACTGTGTATATCAGCACCACGTCGGTCGTGTCTTCGTCAGCGCATGGTCGTGGACGTCCGCTTCTCAGCTGGTTCTCTACACTTCCAGTCTTTTTGAATTTGTTAATAATTTTGGTGACTGTGTGTGTGTGTGTGTGTGTGTGTGTGTGTGTGTGTGAGTGATGTGTTCGCCATGTTTCCTGTTAAAGTCCATCGCAACCCTGTGACAGCTTCCCGATCCTGCCATGAGCATGATTTCAATACCTTCTTCTTTTGTCAAAGGCGTTCTTAAAGACTATCTGGAAATATATATATATATATATATATATAATATAAAGTAAATATGAAAACTTTTGGAAGACGTTTTGATAAGAAGTATTCATTTCCCCTCTGTATGGAGACGTTTGGGACAGCTGTATTTAGCTAGCTCGTTCCCTGATGTAGATTTTAGCCTACGCAGGTTTGTTAAAGAGATTTTCCGATGCTGACACCCAACAGCGCAACGTGACGTTTTAGAAAACAGATTCTGGTTCTGGTATTAAAATTTACTACAGTGTCCCGCTACGTTCGTGCATCCAGGAGGCGTGACAGTGACGTGTCTCACGCAGGGGTGTGTGGAGAACCTCTGGGACGTGGTGGAACGAGAGACTCACGGTGTGAACAAATCTGCAGCAATTACATGATGCAATCGTGTCGACATGGAGCGGAATCTCAGTGGAGTGTTTCTAACACCTTGTAGAATCCATGCCATGAAGAACTGAGGCTGTGTGTGTGTGTGTGTGTGTGTGTGTGTGTATTCCACAGAGAGCTGAGATGTTTCCCTGTGCTGAGAACAGAAACAGAGCACATGTTTACTCCTCTCTCAGTGAGAAGTGTACAGAGGATCAGAACAGAGCACTACACGTCCTGTACATACAAGGCGGTGATGACATCATCGCAGTGTAGATGTGATTGTATCAGTCTGTTTTCTTATCACACACTGCTGCTTTACATACATGTGTGTGTGTGTGTGTGGATTGTGATCAGTGGAGGAACTTCTCTATTGTGCTGTTCAGATTTACGACTGGGTGAGATTGTATCAGGTGTGTGTGTGTGCACTCTGTCTTTCTCTCTCTCTCTCTCTCACACACACACACACACACACACTGACTTGTAATCTCTCAGCATCTCTTACTCTGTCCCCATCTGTTTGAGTGTCTTGCTATCTGCCCCACCTCTCTTTCTCTCTCTCTCTCTCTGTTTATTTCTGTCTATTTGGTTGTCTTTCTCTCTCTACATTTGTTTAGGTGTCTTGCTATCTGCACCTCTCTCTCTTTCTGTCTATTTCTCTGTCTGTTTGGTTGTCTCTCTCTCTCTCTCTCTACATTTGTTTAGGTGTCTCACTATCTGACTGTCTCTCCCTCTCTTTCTGCCTAGTTCTGTCTATCTATTTATTTGTCTGTTTGGTTGTCTATCCATCTCTGTAGATCTGTTTGAGAGTCTCACTATCTGTCTGTCTCTCTCCATTGTTTAGGGTATCTCTCTGTTTGTCTGTCTCTGTCTATTTTTCCATCTGTTTTTGTTGTATCTCTCTCTATGTCCTGTTGGGTAACTCTCTTTCTGTCTGTTTCTCCATCTGGTTAGGTGTCTCATTATCTTCCTGTCTGTCACTCTATCTGTTTGGGTGTTTAGCTACCTATAGATCATCTCTCTCCCACTCTCTGTCTGTCAGTCTCTCTCTTTCTCCCACGCTCCATCCGTCTCACACTCTCTCCCTCGCTCTGTCTGACTCTCTGTCTCTGTCCCTCCCTCCCTCTCTCTGCCATCTCAGTGTTAGAGGTGGTGTGATTTTCAGGCTGTTACACTAGAGGGCGCTAAAACACAGTGAATGAAATGGTGTACAACTACTCTGTGTGTGTGTGTGTGTGTGTGTGTGTGGATTGCAGCTGTGCCATTCTCTCTCTGTATAAAACCTATGAACGATTCATAATCCTGCAGCTACAACACCTTTAACCGTTTAATGAATGATTATTGGTGTGTCTAATAATGCCTGATATTGTGTAGGTCCTGCTTGTTCCGCCAAAACAGCTCTGATCTGTCGAGGCCTGGACTCCACTGACCTCTGAAGGTGTGTGTGGTATCTGGCACCAAGACGTTAGCATCCTTTAAGTGCTGTAAGTTGAGAGGTGGAGCCTCTATGGATCGGACTGGTTTGTCCAGCACGTCCCACAGATGCTCGATCGGATTGAGATCTGGGGAATTTGGAGGCCAAATCAACACCTTGAACTCTTTGTCATGTTCCTCAAACCATCCCTGAACCATTTCTGCAGTGTGGCAGGGCGCATTATCCTGCTGAAAGAGGCCGCTGACATTAGGGAACACCGTTGCCATGAAGGGGTGTAGTTGGTCTGCAGCAATGTTTAGGTAGGTGGTACGTGTCAAAGTAACATCCACGTGAAGGCCAGGACCCGAGGTTTCCCAGCAGAACATTGCCCAGAGCATCACACTGCCTCCACCGGCTTGCCTTCTTCCCATAGTGCATCCTGGTGCCATCTCTTCCCCAGGTAAGCGACGCACACACACCCGGCCGTCCACATGATGTAAAAGAAAATGTGATTCATCAGAGCAGGACACCTTCTTCCATTGCTCCATGGTCCAGTTCTGATGCTCACATGCTCATTGTAAGCATTTTTGGTGCTAGACAGGGACAGGATGGGCTCTCTGACCGGTCTGCAGCTACGCAGCTCTACACGCAGCAAACTGCACTGCACTGTGTGTTCTGACTCCTTTCTATCAGAGCAGCATTCACTTTTTCAGCAGTTTATGTTACAGCAGCTCTTCTGTGGGATCGGACCAGACGGCCTTCACTCCCCACACGCATCACTGAACCCTGGGTGTCCATGACCCTGTCACCGGTTCACCAGTTGTCCTTCCTTGGACCACCTTTGGTAGGTACTAACCACTGCACACCAGGAACACCTCACAAGACCTGCTGTTCTGGAGACGCTCTGACCCAGTCGTCTAGCCATCACAATTTGGCCCTTGTCAAAGTCGCTCAGTTCCTTACGCTTGCCCATTTTTCCTGCTTCCAACACGTCAACTTCAAGAACTGACTGTTCACTTCCTGTCTAATAATCCCACCCCTTTACAGTGCCAGTGTAACGAGACAGTCAATGGTATTCACGTCACCTGTCAGTGGATTTAATGTCATGGCTGATCGGTGTAGATTTCTCTGTATTTTAATCTGCTGCTTTGTACATCACCTTATACAGCTGACACCATTTTACATACATCACTTTCTGTCTGTCTGTCTGTCTCACTCTCCCTCATTTCTCCTTCTCTCACCTGTCTGTCTCTCTCTCTCTGTCTCTCAGTGGGCAGCCATGTTGCACAGGCTGGTGGAAAACAGTGTCCTGATGGAGCAGCTCGTCTCCCGAGAGTTTCCTAAAAAACTGTTTTGCTGATGCAGCAGAGAGAAAACAGAGTAGTCAGATCATTATGAACACACACACACACACACGTCTCTATGGACTGCAGTGGTACAGACGTTTCTGATCAGCGTCTGAAGTTTCCTTCTTTAGTTTTGCGCTGCACTTACGAGGCTAATGTAGCTAACAAATAATGGAAGTGGATGGCCACCAGTTTAGCATCTGGTCAGCATTCTACATCAGATTTATACTCCAGTGTGTGTGTGTGTGTGTGTGTGTGTGTGTGTTGTAGAGGAACAAATGAAAGATGATAGTACAATACCGGAACACTCAACTTGCAACTTTATCTGCAATATGTGTTTAAATAGAACAATAGAGAGTTAATCACTCACACACACACACACACAGAGTACGGGGTGTTCAGTTCAGTGAGCTTAATAATCTAAGGCGTGTGTGTGTGAACTGTACAATAAGCTGTTATTCAGCTGGGATAAAATGTTCTTTTCCATTCACTGTGTGTGTGTGTGTGTGTTTAATCCTGACACAATTGCTCTCCGCAGGACGTTTTACACCAACACTAAAGATTATTTATCCTCTGTACTCGCTCAATCAGCATTACGTCTGAGAGAAACCTTACTACATCAACATTAAAGTTTTCTCAGTCAGTAAGGAATAAAACACTGTGTGTGTTGTGCTCTTGTAGTAAAATAATCAACAACAGGGTGGCGTGATGAAGCGCAGGTACTGTTACCAGCCTGAGGTTGATTCTTTTCCTATCACAGCACGTCCCCAAGTGCTTTACTCCCCGCAAACCACAGCAACTCACCAACAATTACAAGTTGTGTATTTATTAAAGAATACTTTTTAGCCGTTTATAGTTACATTTAACGATACGTGTTACGTTATAGCAGCTATAAACAGTCGTTCCCTCACCAGCTTCTCTTTTTTTTCTCCAAACCAAAATGCAAAAAAAAACGCAGTTTGTCACGATGTAAAAAAGCGTAAACTCCTCGGTCCTGAAAATGTCAGAAAATATAAAGTTACTAAAGTAAAATAATTTTACTTAAAGTAAAATAAAGAGACTCCTTCATTAAATTTTGAAATTAAGCGAATGTCTCCTTACAGATCAATGATTACACACGTTTTTAACGTCTGTATATCGCACGTGACGTATCAACGGTAATGTAAATATAATGTTAGCTTACGCTGCAGAGGACAGAAACACACACACACACACACACACGAGCGAGATATTTCATGAACGCTTTATCCGTAACTGTTTCAGTAAACTGGTTAAATATCTGAGAGCACAGACAGACCCCGCCTCCTCTTTAATCCTATTGGCTCCCTGAAATAACCAATCAGAGGAGTGTTGGTGTAGTAACCTGAGTGTTACTAACAGATCACACCTGTGACCTCATGTCTTTGTATCATTATAGAGATCTCTCTCTCTCTCTCTCTCTCTCTGTCTGTCTGTCACTCACTCTCACACACACACACACACACACACACACACACACACACCCTTCCTTCCTGGCGAAGTGAAGTTTGAGAAGAAATCACCTTTCATTTCTTCAGCACTAGAACATGGCAACATAAGAAATAAAAAAAGGTGCTTTAAACATCTGTAATCTGGTTTAGATCCTTAATATCATCACCTTATTTCTGTGCATGCGGTTGTGCTGAGGATCTGGAACAAAAACATGTAGTTATGTGTGTTATGGAGTGAGCTCATGCTGCACATTAGACACACACACACACACACACACACACACACACAGAGAGAACAGGTGTATGGTTTTATGGTCTTGCAGTTGGCACTGCTGACGGTGTCACGGTAACCACACACTGTGTAGATCAGGTGAAAAGAGTCCAGCAGAGACTTAAAGGCCACACTGCTCACTATATTTACACCCTGTGTGTGTTTCAGTAGTTCAGTAGTTTAATAAAGAATTTAGTAGATTGTTAGTGGAAGGAAAAAAGAAGAGAGACTGACAGATAAAGACACCCAGATAGAGATAGAGAGACAGAGAGAGACACAGACAGACAGAGAGGTTTTTGTTGTTGTTTGCTTTATGTATATATATATATTTTCCTGCTCCTGTATGTGTGTTATTTGTATAAATTTTGGTTTAATCTACTTGCACTATTTCCTTTGGCAACAATGTGATTTATAACATTCATGCCAATAAAGCATTGAAGAAGTGAACTGAGTCAGAGAGAGAGAGAGAGAGAGAGAGAGAGAGAGAGAGACAGTCAGAGAGAGAGAGTTAGAAAGAGAGAGATAGAGAGAGTCAGACAGAGAGAGAGACAGTCAGAGAGAGAGAGACAGACAGACAGAGAGAGTTAGAAAGAGAGAGAGACAGTCAGAGAGAGAGAGAGTCCGACAGAGAGAGAGAGAGAGAGAGAGAGAGAGTTAGAAAGAGAGAGAGAGAGAGAGAGAGAGAGTTAGAAAGAGAGAGAGAGAGAGAGAGAGAGAGAGAGTCAGAGAGAGAGAGAGAGAGTCAGACAGACTGATTAACAGATACACAAGTAAATACAGACAGACACATGAGTACAGTCAGAAAGACAGACAGGTAAATAGAAACAGGTATGAATATAAAGGTAGAGACAGACAGAGAGACACAGAGACAGACAGACAGACAGACAGAGGGAAACGGACAGAGAGAGAGAGAGACAGACAGAGAGAAACAGAGAGAGAGACATTATGAAGGAGTCTCAGGCTCAAACTCCATAATTTAGGGGTCCAAGCACTTTGGAGAGAAACGTTTCCACACTGAAGCGATATCATTAGTCTGATGTAAATCCAGTGCATTGTGTGTTATTTTTATTTTATATATAAGTGCAAATAAAAGTCATATAGCTAAAGACATTTTCTTCACCTCTACCTTTGCATAAACTCGTAGTTTGTGTCAGAAGTTGATGTTATTTGGAATCGTTACACCCATGTGACAGAAACAGAGCAGGAGAAGGAGGAGTGTATTTCACCGGCCATTTTATTTTATTTATTTTACAAGGGAACCAACTGAGTATCAGTTCATCAACCGAAAAAAATAAAAAATAATAATAATAATAATAATAAAAAGAGAAGAGAAGTCCATAGATCTACTACATGCTAGAATAACCTTAACCCTTTATCATGCTCACGTGGGAGAAAATAAAAACGGATGTTAAAATAAAGAATGACGACGGCACGCTTCACCGTTAACGTCGCTTTAGATGTACCTTCCATAGCTGATCTTCCATGCACACATTTCTAACTGCACAGGTATATAAAAAGAAAGAGGGGGGAGAAAAAAAAAAAACAAAAACAAAAAAAAAAAACAAAAACAAAACACACAACATTAAGACTTTTAGGTGCGCTGATTCCGTGACGCCACATTTCACTTTCGCACCTCCAAGTTTAAAAAAAAAAAAAAGAAAGAATGATTATCTCCTTAAAAAGGAACGCTGGAACAACGGAGAGTTCTTCACAAAGGATGTGTATCCTCCAGCTGTTTTTATACACACACACACACACACACACACACACACGCGCGCGCGCACACAGGATGGAAGTTCAATGCCTCAGTCGCCATTCAGAGTCACATTGAAAAATAACGACGCTCTTAAAATAAATAGATCTCACTACTTACGATTCGAAATAAATACGTGATCTCAACACTTTACTATTGCAGAAAAAAAAGAAAGAAAAGAAAGAAAGAAAAAAAAAAACAGCCATGTGATCGGGTACTGAAAGGTCGTACAGGGCGAGTGACACACACACACACACACACACTGCGCGCGCGCACACACAATCCGCATGACTACGGTTACCTCTGAGGTAGATAACACACTTACGTTAACCTACGGTTTAAAATAAAATAAAATAAAACAAACGGCCGAGCTGCTGGCATCAGGTCCGAATAAAACGCCTACCACACGGGGAAAGTCACCGACGGCTGGGAAAGAGAGAGAGAGAGACAGAAAGAAAAGGTAGAGGAGGTGAAATGATGATGGTGTGAGAGGGAGGAGGAGGAGGATAGAGGGAAGATTATAATCACCCACATAAATGTAGGGAGAAAAAAACAAAAAAGTAAACGTTACCAAAAAATAGTTAGCGGTGTTAGAGGCGGGGCTTTTAGTTTAAAATGGTAAAAAATTAAATAGTTGTGAAGAAAAAAAAAAAAAGCATCCACCTAAATGTTAGAGTTAGTAAAAGTATAGTAAGCTTTAAAAAATAATAATAATAATAAAATTACAAGAATTATATTAATGGGTCAGATTGTGTGTGTGGGGGGGGGGGGGGGGGTTGTATGGTTTGGGATAAAAAATATTTTTTTATATATTTTTTTTTAAGGACATCAAGTGATGATCTTAAGAAAAGAATGAGAGATAAAAAAATAAAAAATAAAAATAAAAAAATAATAAAAAAAAAGATTTGGGGATGTGAGTACTGAGAAAAAAAAACCCCAAAAATTAAAAATTCAAATATGAAAAATAAATTAAGAAATTCGATTAAAATTCACGAGTTGAATGAGCCTGGGGAAATTATTATTAATTATTATTAATGAACTGACAGCAGGAGCTGTTTACAAAATAAATAAAATAAAAGATTAAATCGGTTTAAAAAACAAAACAAACAAAAAAAAAAAAAAAAAGAGTTGGTAAAAAAAATATTTGGCTTAAAACATAATTTAAAAAACCTGAAAGTATGTTTGTTTGTGTTTTCAAAAACGTTACACTAGGAAAAAAAAAAAAAAAAAAAAAAAAAAGATCTTATAGTTTTGGGGAAAAAAACAGAAAAAAAAAATTTTGTGACAAAACTGTTGAGGTGAGAATAAAATAAAAATAAAAAATAAAAAATAAAGCATGGATAGCTGGAGAATTGTTTAAAATTAAAAATGTGTATATATTAAAAAAAAAAAAGAAAAGAAAAAAAGAAAAACGTGTGCTGAAGGGAAACAGAATAGCAACTAAAATAACAAAAATATTTAAACAACAACAACAACAACAACAACAACAATAATAATAATAAGCAGAATAAGGAAGAGGCTGATAAATAAAGCTTCGGAATAGCGTATAAAAGGATTAAAAAAAAAAAGGAAATAAAAATAAAAGTGAAGAGGAAGAGGAAGAGGAAGAGGAAGGCCGAGGGACTTTGGTGTGTGAAAGAAGAGGAAGAGAGAAGGTTCTCTCTTTGGGGGGTCAGTCGCGAGGTCAGTGACGTCACCTTCTCGCGGTTAATGCCTCGTTCCTTCCTCGTCTCGGGTTTTTATTCTTTTTCTTTTCTCTCTAAATATTTCTTGAATCCTCCTCTAGCATGTGAACGACTCTACAGTATGCTGTGTGCAAATGGCATGCCAGTCTCACTTCGGTTTTTTTTCTTTTTAATGTATATATTTTTCCTGTTTTTCATTTTTGAAAACAAACAAAAAAAAAAAAAAACATGAACACTGAAGCTCTTTAGTGAATCAGGAACTGGTTTTTTTTTTTTTTTTTTTTTTTTTTTTAAGTTATCCGTGTTGAAGTAATTCATACAAACACCCTCTCTGAAAATAAAATAAAATTAAAAAGTAGCCGTGTGTGTGTGTGTGTGTGTAAAAAGTTCTCAAACGCTTCAAGTAAAATAACACACTAAACATAGAGGATAAAAAAATAAGGACAAGCCGAGCTCCGTGTGTGTGTGTGTGTGTGTGTGTGTGTTTCGGTTACACGGTACATCACGATATTTAGAACCCTCGCTCTGCTAAAGCGCGGGCGCTTCGGAAAAACGCCGTAACGGATCGTCTCGTGAACAGAGAAACGCTGCCGTGTGATTGGCTGGGGAGCCGAAGCCCCGCCTCCCGGAGGCGTTTTCCCGAAGCGTCGACGTTAACAGTGCGGCGCGTCCTGAACGGCGCGATGTTTAATTCAGGTGTTTGAGGATGCTGCTGTAGGTCTTGTGGGCGATCTGAGGAGAACACCTGACGTGAGCCTGCAGGGTTTTCTTGGCGTCGAACCCGAGAGACTCGAGGACGATCTCGCCGTTGAGCCGCGGGGGCGCGGTCTCGTCTCGCGGAGGCTCGGCGTCCGGGGAAGCGTCGGGAGAGCAGACGGAGGGGTTCTCGTCCTCTCTCTTGCTGAAGAGGCGGTCCAGGTAGCTGGTGTATCCTCCTCCGTATCCTCCGCCGTCTTTCTGCTCGTCCCAGCACGCCTCGTCGATCAGGCAGCTCTCGTTCCCGCTGCTCTCCCACGGGCACTGCTGCGCCAGGTTCACCTGACAACAATCGCCACGACAACATTAATCATACTAATAATAATAATAAGAAGAAGAAGAAGAAGAAGAGTCTAGGATTAGTAAATGAAAACAATGTTTAAAGGCAATAAAAAAAAAAGATTAAAAAAGCAATAAAAGGAATTCAGGAGCGATTTAATACAGCGCATGGGTTCAACCAAATCCATAATGAAGCTCTGAGAGAGAGAGAGAGAGAGAGAGAGAGAGAGAGAGAGATAAAGGAAAAATATAAAGAGAAGCAGACACGCATAAGAAAATAAAAAAGAATAAGAAAGAGAGGGAGAGGCAAACTAAAACAAAGAAAAATATAAAGAAGTGAATAAAGAGGCAGAGAAGTAAAGAAAAAACAAATAAAAAGACACGGGGGAGAGAGAGAGAGAGAGAGAGAGAGAGAGAGAGAGAAGGCAAATACTGAAAAAGAGAAAGAGAGACGTAAGAAAACAGAAAAATGAGAATAAGAAAGAGAGAGGGATTTGATGGAAATTAATTAATGAAGAAAGAGAAAAGGAAAAAGAGCAAGTGTGTGTGTGTGTGTGTGAGTGAGTGATGAGTGTATGAGTGTGTGTGTGTGAGTGTGTGTGTGATGAGTGTATGAGTGTGTGTGTGTGAGTGAGTGATGAGTGTATGAGTGTGTGTGTGTGAGTGTGTGTGTGATGAGTGTATGAGTGTGTGTGTGTGAGTGAGTGATGAGTGTATG
>CM075008.1:1157899-1170732 GCA_037576675.1 Pangasius sanitwongsei | reverse complement strand
GTTACTTTATTATAAGTAACATTTTATTAGGAAAAGCATCTCCAAACAAACATGCTAGGGACACAAATAATTAACAATAACATTTTAATAGATAAATAAATATATATAAATACTTAATTAAATTAATTAGTTAAACTAAGAAGGAATATGCAAACACTATCCAATTGGTTATGGGACACAAGCCGAGGACTGATCCACCTGTGGCTGGCCGCCTCAGACGAGGATGTACAGTGCTTGAAAGGCCGAAACACCTGACGACTCTGAGGTACACTGCTGATGATCTGTCCTGAAATTCATTAAATAAGGCCTCATATTTTAACACTGAGATTAATTAAAGTAAAATAGGAGGAAGTTTAAAAGGCTAAAACATTTACATCAGCTCCAAACCTACCAGCTTAAAGCCCAATCGAGTTATGCTCGATTGGATTGGTTAAATTAGCAGACGCCAGGCCGGGGTTTGCTACAGGAACAATGGCAATGCTTAACAAGCGCCGGCCCATGCATTTTCCTTGGTACCCTATTCAACCACGCAATAATCTTGAGATGGGGGGAATCATTGTACTTCAACCAATATCTAACTCTAACCCAACCCTAACCCCTACCCCTAACCCTAACCTGCCTAACCTTAACCCCAACCCTCTAACCCTAACACTATAACCCTAACCCTTTAACGCTACTCCTAAACCAACCCTAACTCACAATGTTTAAAGGCCGAAACATCTGATGACTCTAAGGTACACTGGTGATGATGCTGATAAGACTAAACCTAACCTTTATGGCAATCCTAAACTTAACCCTAGACTATAATCCTAACCTCTTTAACACAATTGGACAGGAGTATGCATTTCATTCAAATTAAGCAGACTGCAGAGGATTATGGGAATAGAAATTTTTAAAGATCTTAACTTTAATAACACAAAAAAGATCTGAGTTTTTTTTTTTTGTGCTTGCAAGCATGTGACATGCTGATTAAAAATAGCTGGTCATGATTATAGCCAGTAGGGGTCACTATTTACTCACCATAATGATTCAGTTTTTTTATTGTATAAATAAAAAATATTGGATATTGTCACAAAGCATCTTTACAGAAATAAATAGACTCAAACTAAACCAAAATAAATTGTAAATATGTGAAATTATGAATGATGCAGAGCTTGCCCTGTAATCACCTGGACTGGCCATCCAACCAAAAACTCAGCAGTTTGGGAGTTGTACTGTCCTTTTAGCAGCATGATCTCCAGGGGCTCTGCCCAGTAGAAGTGTGTTGGCCTGCATCAGGGTCATCCACTGGGAAGAACGGACTCCACCCCTCTCACAGGGCAGCAAACTCTGCTAGAGTGGCTTGGGAAAGGTTGCGGTGCTAACAAAGAGCCACTGGCAAAGAGGTGAGTTTCTCAACTCCACCTACATGTATGAATTATTAAACACAGCAGATAACTAAAAAAATATTTATTTTTAATATTTAATTTTAACAATATTTAAGGCATGGTTAGGGTTAGGGTTAGGGTTAGGGTTAGGTATCCATGAATTATAGGGCACGTGCAGTAAAATATAACCTAGGGGAAGTATTATGATGGAAAATGAATGAATAAATGACACAAAAACACAAATAAATAAATAAATGACCTAATAGATAAACACCATCTGATTGGACATGGGAAAAAAGCAGAGGAGTGATTGACCTGCGGCTGGCCACCTCAGACGAGAGAGTATAGTGTTCGAAGGCTGAAACACCTGATGACTCTTAAGTACACTACTGATGTTGTGTCCTAAAATATCTTCTAACCTAAAATTAATCAGATGAACCTACACAAAAAAAATATATTAAAAGACATCCCAATTCAAGAAGGTCCTACCCTTCTGAAATTTTAGGAGTAAAAACCACCTCAATAGGTGTGCTACTGCCAGATAGATCATTCCCTAAAATAAGGGACACTTCTTCAATTGGAATCTCTAAACAGAGAACAACAACAGCTTCACCAGAAACCATATCTGACTGGACAGTGACAGTTAGTAAAGAAAAAAAAAACCTTCACCAAACACTACCAAAGAATACTTATTACTAAATTGCAGTACAGCACTGAGAACCACAGACTGAAAAGTTTCATTATCTCTACAAATCTCTAGAGGTTGCTTCATCTCAGGCTCAAAAGGCAAAGAAACCAAAACATCCCTTAGAAAAGATGAATAATTGACTAGCTAAGTTTTATTGCTAGAAACCACATCAGGAGATAAAGAAACATCAGTGGTTTTAACAGAGACTACAGACATTGGAGATTTCTGTTTGTTTTTAAGGGCACCACAAACACCAATAAGGTGGCCAAGGTTTTTACAATAAAAACAGAAAACACACCTTTACTGGTAGATGCTTTAAATGAGGTCAAAGAAGAGACAGTTAGTAGGCTTGTGGGCCATCTGAAACATTTATCTGCTCAGATCAAATCCGATCTTATGAGTCAAGATAAACTCATCTGCTAGTTCTGCAGTGTCAAAGCACTTGGCTCATGTAAGTAAGCAGTTACAATATCATGTAGACAGATTTCAAACAACAAGGTCTCCATTTCCTTACCAAACTCTTACACAAGCTGTTGATCCTGCTCCTTGTCACTGCTAAAGAGCTGATGGTAGGCTTCAGGAACTAGAGTACACTGTTCCAAACAAGTTCACATAAGCCACTTGGCAGTGGAGGCTCAGTGGTTAAGACACTAGGGTTGCCAATCAGAAGGTCAGGGGTTAAAAGCCCCAACACCACCAAGGCCCTTAACCCTCTCTGCTCCAGGGGCACCATATCATGGCTAACACTAACCCTGACTTCAACTTCCTAAGAATCTGGGATATGCAGAGAGAAGAATTTCTTCAGCTAGATCACTCACCCTACCTAATCAGGGGATCCAAACATTAAATTCACAGCACTCAAACAACTGTACCCAACTGCAGCTGTCCTATAAAAATGAAGGTGATTAACTCTGCAACAATAAAAGCAAGCAACCAAACACAGGCATTATAAATTAACTTTAGTTTTTAAATTAAATTGCACAAGCTCCAATTGTATTACCGTGGCTTATGAAAACAACATTGGAGTCAAAGAACAAAACTGAAACAATCAGTTATTTATGTAGAATCTAAGAGAAGAGCACACCACTGGTAGCTGCAAGTTCTGTTACTTTTGGCTAGCTGAAAAGCAAGAGTAAATGTGGCCCATTCTTTTATGGGTGTCCAAGCAAATGCCAGAACCAGGAAGTGTCGGGAGGCTACACCTGTGGCTGCCAAGTCAACTCATATGCAAAAAATCTTAGAAAATGCACCAGGCAGACATACCAGTTAAAGTGTTTAAATAGTGCTTGTGTTTATATTTAATATATTTATATTTATTAATTATATTAAACCATATTTTATTAAGCTAATTTATTTTTTTTTAAATCTGTGTTATTGGGTGGTACACATTAACTGGTGTGCCCAGTTGCCATAGTGATTGATTAACAAAGTCAGCAGAAAGAAGGAAGATGAGGAGTGATTCTTCGTCACAGCACTAACACTACATAGATCAATACACACAGCTCAAAATGCTGTGTGTGTAATGGTTTCTTGAAGGATGCTTTGTTTTGTGACGTCTCATCTCCTCCCTGTCAGCAATAAAAATCCACCAGGACAGAAAGAAGACAAGCACATCGATCTGTCTGTCTCTCTGTCTCTCTCTCTGTAAGCAGATGCAGGACAGAGCAGTAAAAGTTAATCAATGCAGAGAGACACACTGGCAGGTGAAACTAATCACTAATATAATTACCTCCTACTGGTGATAGAGAGAGACACTCAGACAGATTGAGAGAGAAAGTTAGACAGTGAAAGAGACAGAATGAAACAAGGAAAGAGAGTGATACAGAAAGACAGACAGAAATTCATTAACTTCATTTCATTTTGAAAAAGCTTTATTGACTAATTATACAATGTTAAATCAGTGCTGAATTAAACAGAAAACAGTGTATATAGTATAAAACAGTAATAAATATATAAACCATATTGAAATCATGGCTGTAACTTGGCTCTGAAAAGTGTTTGGGTAAGAATGATGATGAGGTAATCAATTAGAAACCAGGCCAGTTTGCACCAAAAGTGTTTCGGCAGTGTTTGTTGTCTGTATCAAGGCCATCACACAGTAAAGCTTCAGTTTTAATCAGTCTTTAAATCTAGGTCAGCTTTTCAAACAGTTAAGTTAATCAGTTAAAGATGCTTTGAAAGTCTGTTAAAATTTAGTTCTTATGGTTTACATCACCTCAGTTATCATTAACTGAGATAAGGAAAAGGTGGACAAAACTACAATTCAATTCAATTTTATTTACATAGTGCTTTAAACAATAGACACTGTCACAGGGCAGCTTTACAGAAATTCAGATATAGATTTAAATTTATCCCTAACGAGCAAGCCAGATGAAACACTGGCATTGAAAAATTTCCTGAGATGACATGAGGAAGAAAATTTGAGAGGAGCCAGACTCAAAAGGGAACCCATCTTTATCTGGATGACACCAGATACTGTGATTATAATCATTCTAAAGTTTGCCATAAGATTGCTGTGAATGGTACTGCACAGTTACCATAAAAATGGTTGTAGATAGTCTCACATGAATCACCTAAAGACTACACTTGCTAAAAACAGTTTATGCTCAAGCTGACTTAAAGCTAAAACTCAAATGAAATCAAAACTCGAATTAAATCTTTTGCCCATACTGACGTTTCTGTAATCAGTATCCAGATTTCTATTAAGCTGCTTTGTGTCAACATCCATTGTTAAAACTTCTATATAAATAAAATTCAATTTAATTGAATTATAAATAAAATTTAAATGAATTGAGAGATTTCTGATGGAGACCCAAAGCACTTCTTAAGTCACCCTGGATAAGCATGTCTGATAAATCTTAATAAATGTAAATGTAAGTGATATAAACATGATTAAATACCAAGTGATCTTTAACAAACAGTGTAAGAAACAAGAAGTGTTCTGTAACAAACAGCACAATGAGAGAGACAGATGATCCAATGCAGAGTTTATATGGAATTAAGTCAAGTCATGTTGACCTTTAATGGCAGTATAACAGAAGTGGACAAATCTTCTGATGTCACACACAGTCATGCAGTACTGCTTTTTCTCAGTCTGCCTAACAGAAATTTGGCTATGGCCAGTGCTTATTGTATTCCATTCCCAATGATCTTGTTTTTTCCTGGAAAAAAAGGTTGAACTCTGTGTCCTCTCATGGTGGAGTATGTTCTCCATGTGTCAGAGGTACTGAGTGGTATGATAAGCCCTGGCAGGAAGCTCCACCCAGCTGGACTACACAGTGTGTGTATGTGTGTGTGTTGCCAGTCTTCTGAGATCTCAGCTGATTCAGCACCTCCCCAAACATTTCGAGATCCTCCTCAGGACAATGAGTAACTAACCACTCTAATTGTCTAGTGCCAGTGCCAGGTTTCTAGGTGTTATCAAAAACCTATCCAATCTGACACCTCATCAGATATGTGTGCTTGTGTGTATGTGATGAATGTTCTAGAGATGATTAGATGTGTGAAGGACACACTCTTGAGTGTTCTTTTACTCACAGTCTGTTCCTGCTACACACTCATTATTAGGGCAGTGTGAGTGAGAGGTGGAGGTGACGGCAGGAGTGTTTGTGTGTGTGTGTTATTTATAATTAGCATATAATTAATATATTAAACAGATGTTAATGTGATTCATGTTTAAAATGAACAATATCAGTGAAATGAATTCTGTGTGTTTTTGCATTAGATAAATAAAATAAAAATAATTTTTGATGCCAGCATTCAGGTGACTGTTACATAGAAAAATGAAAACTAATAAATAGGGTCAGGGGTAGGGCATGCTCCTGGTATTGCGCTGTTGAACTGAAACTCCAGCTTGTCCCTATAACTCTGCTTAGCCTCCTTCACTCTTCTACTCTTCTAGTGTGTATGATGCTTTCTTGTACTTGTTCACGGTTGTGGAAATGAGAGCAGAATTGTAGGCAGCTGTGTGAGCCTTGAGTCCATTGCAAACTGCTTTATCGATCCATGGTTTATGATTCGGTTAAGTCCAGATGGAAACCATTGGAACAATACTGTCCACTAGTGTTCCGATGAATCCTGTCTACACGTTGATGCCATCAGAGCCGACCCGGAACATGTCCCAATCAGTCATCCAGAGTGCATCCCGAAGAATGGCCTCTTACTGGTCTGACCTCTCTCTTCACCACAGCTTCCTGTTTGAGCCTTTGTTTATATTTTGGTGACTTGCCTTGTTCAGTTCTAAGAATCTTTGTATGCTTGTGGTGAAATTTAGATAACAGTGGTGATAATCAATATTAACTCCCAGGGGAAGTAAAAAGAAAGGCCCTTGATGATCAGAAGTTCCAGGTTGAACAGGAGCGAGATAGTATTACAACATTGTCATACCAATTCCCATTCACCATAATTCACCTTTCGTTTTCCCCACTGCTGCTGTTCTGTCTATGCAATAAACAAAAAGGACTTGGCAGGTTGCACTCCAGAATCCAATACTGCCAAGGACAGCCTTGTTTTGGTGAAACAAAGGGCATTACAGTCTGTGATGTCCTGCTGGTACCTGATTTTCATGCTGATGTTGACCAAGGATTCCAAGGATTGGACATTAATAAGCAAATAAACAAATGGGATTTGAGATGCTTTATTGTTTGATTTCTTTTGCTCAGTTGAATGAAGAGGCCAGTTTCTTTTTTAGATTTTTCTGGCCTGCAAGGCTGGGGTGGGTGTATGAATGTGTGAATGTGTGCCCACAAACGGTTAGCTTTATTAATGTTTGATATCTGAATGTTTGAGTAATCAGTTTATTTGCCTTATTTGCACTACTGTTACCCTGTAAATAGTCTGAGATACACCTTTCAGTGACCATAGAGGGGTATAGACCTTGTAACTGAAGGGATTATATAGATTAATCATTTAGAGTGTGTTGTGCTACACCTGGTATAATTCTTGAACAAAACTGAGACATTCATTGACATCCATATTGATTTGTATTTGAAATAATTCACACAGAGATCCCAGGTGGTGAACATCTCTCTTTATTGGGGTACTTGTTGTTTCATATGTCACCGTTACAAACAGTGAATTGCCTTTCATATAGTGAGATAGTGAGATTCCTTAATGCAGGTCCGATGATAGTGTTCATCCATTCCTGTTACACAGAAGGATAATTTACTGTATCAGATTGTTACAGTTTACATCTAAAACAAAGGTAAACAATAACTTAGCTCAGAAGTCAGTTAAATACTAGAGGGGAGTAGTATTTTAATATTTTAGTAGAAAGACACATTACCTAAACCCGGTGCTCCACCCAAAAAGAACTTGGGAGAGGTAAATCCACTGCCTATGTGCCAGGTTGTGGCTAGGAGCTGCCAGACTTCATGGTCAGAAGGGCGCCTGCGCATGACATCTTTTAACTTGGGGAGGTTGATATGCCAGCAGCCACCTCAAGGCCCTTGACAGGTTGGAGTCCATACCCAGTGGCAAGGAAACCAAGATGACTGGGAGCCCTTCTTCTGCCTTCACAGCCGTTGTGATGTTCCACTTTAGTCAGTCATCACCCGCCTGCTCAACCGTTGAGGTCTTGGTTTGGTTTGATCATTTTTTTGTCTGGAACCTCACCTTGTCTTACCTCACCATGGGAGACCCTACCAAGAGCAAAGCTCCAGACAGCTTCACTTTCAGGATCACCAGGACACACAGCCTTCTTCACCTTGACAAGGTGACAGTCATTGAAGAACACACACACACACACAGGTGAAATATGACATACTAACAAACCATTCTATTGAAATCAGTCACAGAGAGAGTGAGGAACAACTCAGTCATACACATATACATTCAGAATGTGTAATGTCCTCCCTCATACACACACACACACACAGTCGTTCATCATCTGTGGTTGATAAATGTGGATTCTAAGTGAACGCAGCTCATGTGTGAAATATTAATGATGCTGATGGTGAGCTGCAGTCTGAAAGTGCATTCCTGTTTCACTTGCTCGTTTATTTATTATACACTCAACTCCGGAAAGTCTGACTTTACCACCAAGTCATCAAAAATCATCCTTTTTACACATCATTTGCTTACCATATTTTCTGGACTATAAAATGTTCTAATTTGGCCTCTTAGCAAAGTATATATTATAATTTTAAATGAAGTTCCAAACTTTTACTTACTAAAGACCAAATGTAAGTATAATGTTTCAAAACCGACCCTGCGCTCTGACTCCAAATTCCAAACAAGCTGGGATATGCAAAGAAAAGAATTTTGCTGCACTGTAACGTGTATGTGCAAATAAAAACATATGGGGTAATGAAGCATAGCTAATCCACCTACAGCCATGTTTTTGGGAGGTGGGAGGAAACCGGTGGACTCAGAGGATACCTTCATTGACACTGGAAGGTCTTGTGAAACTTCACACAGACACCAACCTGTGCTCAGGATCAAATTGTGTGTGTGTGTGTGTGTGTGAACTCGGTGAGTAAATTGAGTTCTGCTGTTAGTGAAACTGGAGGCAGTAAATCTGATATTTAATTCTGCTAAGTGCTTCATCTTTTACACACACACACCCACACACTATGCCCTAGAAACATTGAAAAACTGAACAAAAAAACAGGGTTGCTGGAAAAAGACGTACTTTTCCATTCACAAATTATAAAAACAAATAGCAATTTTCAGAACAAAACTTTGTCTCTTGAACCAGACATTCTGTGGAATCTTCTGGAAAACTTTCTATCTTCTCTCTAATATGACTGAGTAAGAAAGAAACAATGTACAACAGTCAAAACAGCAATGTCTTTCCCAAATAAAGAAACTGTTATTTAGGTTAAATATTACAACAATAGCCATCTAATTTTATCAAATTTACTTTAGTTTTCGGGTTTGTTACATTCCAGAAAGTTTAGAAAAGTTCACTAGACTGAGACACACTTACAGAGCTGCTACAAATCCAAATGGGATCCTTTAAGTGGTAAGCATTTCTTTAAAGTTTAACATTAATCTAAAAACCTACTAAAGTACAGACTTACAGACTGACTGTGGACATGGGCCACTATAATTACAACCAGTGCACACAGACTGACCACTGAGTCGGGCCATTTTAAGTACAGATCTAAAAACCTGTAGTTGAAGTACAGGTACACAAGTAATAGTACACAACCTTGTGTAGCATTACACAAAAAGTTGTGTAATGCTAAAAAAAACACCTGATGGAACATCACACAATTATTTAGGTTCATTGGCAACAGGTCATTGGCATCAAAATTTCAAATTCTTTTGGAAATGATGGACGCCACATCCACCCAGCTAAAGAGGAGAGGGACCATCCGGCTTGTTATCAGAGCAGTTCAAAAGCCAGCATCCATGATGATATGGGGGTGCATTAGTGCACATGGCATGGGTAACTTGCACATCTGTGAAAGCACCATTAATGCAGAAAGTTAATATATATATAGGTTTTGGAGCAATATATGCTGCCACCCAGACAATATCTTTTCTAGGGAATGCCTTGCTTATTTCAGCAAGACAATGCCAAACCACATTCTGCATGTATTACAACAGCATAGCTCAGTAGTAAAAGAGTACGGGTGCTAAACTGGCCTGCCTACTGTCCAGACCTGTCACCCATTTGGCGCATTACGAAACAAAAAATACGACAAAGAAGGCCCCGAACAATTGAGCAGATGAAATCCTATATCAAGCAAGACTGGGAAAACATTTTGCTTTCAAAACTACAGCAATTGGTCTCCTCAGTTCCCAAACATGTTGTTAAAATAAGAGGTGATGCATGCCTCCATCCCAACTTTTTGAAGTGAGTTGCTGGCATCCAATTCATTGCATTCTGTTTTTATTTACATTTTACACAGCATCCCAATTTTTTGGAAACAGGGTTATATAAATTCTGGATATATATTTTAATTTATAAATTCATCCCTATGAATTTATCCCTAATGAGCAAGCCAGAGGTGATGTCAGCAAGGAAAAACTCCCTGAGATGACATGAGGAAGAAACCTTGAGAGGAAAGGATTTTAAATCATTTCCCTTCTATAACTGTATACTGTATAGTCAAAAAGTACAATTTATAACTTATGAGCAACTTATGAATATCAGCATCAGAGTCATTTCTGAATTCATTACAGTTTTAATTTGAAGTCTATTTTGCAGATCTTATCAAGTGAAGTGATGTGTGGCCAAGTATGGTGACCCATACTCAGAATTTGTGCTCTGCATTTAACCCATCCAGGTGCACACACACACTAGTGAACACTCACCAGGAGCAGTGGGCAGCATTTTTTTTTGCTGCGGCACCCGGGGTTCAGTGCCTTGCTCAAGGGTCTCACCTCAGTCATAGTATTGAGAGTGGAGGAGAGTGCTGGTCATTCACTCCCCCACCTACAATCCCTGCCGGACCTGAGACTTGAACCCACAACCTTCAGGTTATAAGCCCAACTCTCTAACCATTAGGCCACGACTGCCCCATCAACTGTTCACTGATGGAGACTTGAGTGCAAACATCTGTGATTTCCAGATAGCTACTTTTGCTTTTCCATCTAAAAAAAAGATAAATGTACATTGCTCCCAATTATAGTGAGAATCTTTATAACCTAAAATAAACATTGCTTGAGAAAATGACAAAGAAAGGTTACTGATAATTCTGTTGAGTGTGTTAAAAAGTGGAACTAAGAAAGCAGAGTCAGCATTGCAGAATATAAAACTTGCCACTGATCCCCAGACCACTTTGGCAGAGGTCTCTTGTACAGCACTCTTCTTTTGCTCTCCATTTTGTGACTAATCTTCCTGGTTCTCCAGAAAGACCATTTTTATGCTGTAGTTGTACAGTTGCTGTTGAGAAAGGGAAGTCCTTGAGAAGTTGACATTTGCTGTCATCATATGGAACTTCTGAAATAGACACACATACAGTTCTGGAAAGGAGACCTGGCTCTCCAGTTGGCTCTCTAGTTGCTGTATTTGTACCCACTATCCATTGTCCAGGTCAATGAGTTCCCCCACTATGGCCACTACTGATGAAATGAAGTGTTAGTCTCACTTCCAGGTACAGTTAAAAGAAAATAGTTCTTCAAGATCATAATGGTTTCTCCAGTTGACCCCAGGCTCTAAAAACAGACCCATAAAATTGTTTAGTAGACAAAGCGTTTGTGGAATTGTTGGGCATTAAAAACATTTGCCTGTTGAGCCCCATTCTGCTTGCAATCCTCAGTACACCAAGCCCAAACACGACTTATAGCACAGTGTCCAGACAGTACAGCAGTTTCTGCACTGTTTGTAGCCTCAGGGCCTTCACCTTGGATGGAAGATGGATTCTTTCTTGGATGGAAGACTCTGACTACCCTCAAACATCAGTAAACTCACCAGGCAGGAATCCAATTGTTTGAGAAAGACAAACTAAACAAAGATATTTGTCCATGAAGATGAGTCTCCATCACAGCCATACAGTGCCACAGCATTGAGACAGCCAAGTTGTTCACCACTATATCCCTGCCCCTGTAGGAAGGCTGTAGTTGAAGCCATCTCCATCTCTGCAGTTTTTCCAGAACTCTATCTGCCAATTCATCCTAATTCTTTTGCTTGTACTTGTCAGTGCCAAAGAAGATTCCGAGTATCCTCAGTCTTTCTCTGTTTCCCTGAACACTGCTGTGGGAGGTGGACTCTGTTGCTGCCACTGGCCTGTGAGCAAAAAAGTCAGTCTTTTTTTCAGTTCAAGTGTAGATTATGCTCCCTGAAAGATGTTGAGGCTTGAGCACAGGTGTTTTATGTTTATCTTCAGATCTTATTTTTACTGTGATATCAGTATATGCCATGAGCTTGACTGTGGAATTATTTATATTTGCACTATTCGTTTTGAGTCTGGTTCCTTTCAAGGTTTCTTCCTCATGTCATCTCAGGGAGTTTTCCTTGATGCTATCACCTCTGGCTTGCTCATTAGGAATAAATTCATAAATTTAAAAAGTATATCCTAAATATATTTATTTCTGTAAAGCTGACAATGTCCATTGTTAAAAGTGCTATACAAATAAAATTGAATTGAATATGTCAGTCGTGCTATTGTCAGGGACACTGTGCAGGATATTTTACAAAAAAGGAAGTTTAATATCTTTGGTTTTGAAAAATATATCCAAAATAATAATGCAGGGAAGCATTGTCATGTGAAACAGGAAAAGGCATCTCCTAAATGATTGCTATAAAGTCAGAAGCACATGATTCCTTAATATGTCACTGTATCTTAAATTAAAAGAAGTGTCTACAGCATAGCTCACTGGTCACTTTACCAGGTAAGCCAACACCTGTCCATTAACAAGCCAAAGGGGCACACACACACACTCCGTTGGGCTACACATGCGACTCCTGAGATACCAGCAATCCTGACTCCTTCTGCTCGGTGGACCTGCCTGATCCATCCTGATACTGATCATACATCTGTTTGGAGTTCTTGTTACCTGAAAATCACTCACTGCTGCTGAGGATGGCCCCACATGGACAGCCTAAAGATCATTGAGATTACTGTGGATGGCACCACATAGAAACCATAAAGAATAGTTTGAATTGGCTGTGAATGTCCTTCCTTGGATAGACTTGGACTGCAATTGCTCCAAACAGTTTTGCACTCAAGTCTCCATCATTGAACAGTTGATAACTTCAACAAAAAATAAAACAAAATAGACTTCATGTTAAAACTGTACTGAAATCAGAAATGACTCTGATGCTCCATGTATATGACCATATATATATATATATATATATATATATATATATATATATGTATATA
>CM075008.1:1115602-1126818 GCA_037576675.1 Pangasius sanitwongsei | reverse complement strand
ATCCATTTATTTCTGTAAAGCTGCTTTGTGACAATGTCCATTGTTAAAAGCGCTATACAAATAAAACTGAGTTGAATGAATTGAATCACCGATTCTACAGAAAATTGTGCCTATGTAGGGTTTTTCACACAACAAAGGTTTGGTGTAACTTCTACTGTGACTGCCATACTGTAGCAGCACATTTTCCAAATTAACCCAAGAACTAAGCATTTGCTTAAAATACAATAAAAAGTTAAATGTCAGTAACAGACATGTACGTTTGCTGTGAAAAAAAATAATTTACCTCTTGCTTTCTGTCTTTTTATATTTCAAAATAAGTGGGCTTATTAGGGTCACTTCCCCTATATTCCTCAATTCCCCTTATATACCATATAACAGTAAATATAAATATTCTAACAATATTTAAGCCTATTATGCATATATAACACATCTGCTAAAATACCACAGTTACTACAGTATCCATAAAAGCATATAAATAAGTAAATGATCGCTATTCACCCAAATCATTTGAGTTTTCTTTTGCCAGTGAAAAGGGAGTCATTTGCAATGTGTTATTAGGCACTCGGTCTCTTCATCTGACCCTAAACATAGTACTCTTTTTACACAACATCCAACCATTAATCTTAAGTGACAATAAAAAACTTCGGTTAGTACTTAACATTTAAATTCTTACACTTAAATACTGAAGACGCATCACTGATGTTTCACTTGTCTGCCATGTTTGCAGGTTGAATCCAGTGAAGCAAATGGTCACAAAACTCCTCCTCCTTTGTGTAAGGAGTTGTGGGCAATATTAGCTGAAAAACTGTACAGAGATACACACTTCAAAAATCTACTGGAAATAGTAGACCATCCGGGTACCTTTGAGATACTCATTTCAACACATTATGACTAATCTCAGATATTATTTAGGACGGATAGTAGCAAATTTGGCCACAGCATTTGTCCCGTTCACGCTCGCTGCCTGACATTAAAGCTGGATTTCATTATCATGCCTGTATGATTTCTGAGAACAATTTTTTTTAATAAAGTTGGAGAATGATCATTTAAGCATGACAAAAAAAAAAAAAAAAAAACAACTGCAATGAACATGAAATTTTACACTGGTTTTTAAATAGAATTAAATTATTAATTTTGTGGAAATCCCTGCAGAGATATGCAGCTCTGTGAACAGTGCAACTCATTCTCAAGTTCCATGAGCAGGGTTGCCATGTCCGCATATTGCAAATGTATACTGCAAATCAGAAATACACACCAATGTTAACTTGTTTCCAAAAACAGGTAAAAAAGAGAAAAAATGAAAAAAACCTTTTCCTATGCCTGAAGATTTTGGGATAGTTTTGAGTATTTTTGAGTATGTGGTTTTTGAGTTGAAATCAGGTTGGAAATTTTGCTGAAGCCTGGCAACTCTCCCCACAATCTTCAGCAAGCTGTTCTTTAAAGTTAATTTGTTTGAGCAACATCCAATTCAATTCAATTCAATTCAATTTTATTTGTATAGTGTTTTTCACAATAGACATTGCAAATTAAATTAAATCAAAATAAATTGTAGATGTGTGAATTTATCCCTAACGAGCGAGCCAGAGGTGACAATGGCAAGGAAAAACTCCCTGAGAAGATACGAGGAAGAAACCTTGGAACCAGACTCAAAAGGGAACCCATCCTCATCTGGGTGATATCCTCATACTGTGTACTACATGGACAAATGGTGCAATTGTGCAACCAGTAGATTCATCATAGTTTTCGCACGAATCTGGTTTGATGAACCTATCCACAGTGCACTGATGGAGTCCTGAGTACAAAGCTGCTCGTGGCAACTGCAGCCCCAAAGCCACCACAGCAATCGAAGTCCCAAGCCCTCACAGTACAACTCCCCATATGAGATCCCAAAGCCATCTCCACGGCTCCCAAGCGGCACCATCCCCGGAAATCCCAATGATCGTCAGACTGTCCAAATGGGGCCACCCCCGGGCCACCCCCGGCAGCAGCGAGAGATCTCAACCGATGAGATCAGGCAGGTCCGGAGAGCAGAAGGGGTCAGGATCACGGGCATTTCATTAGTAGCATGTGTAGATCGTGTAGACTGTGTCTGAGCCACAAAAACTAACTGGAAGGCTGTTCCATAACTGTGGGGCTTTGTAAGAGAAAGCTCTACCCCCAGCTGTAGCCTTTACTATTTGAAGTGCCAACAAATAGCCTGCACCTTTTGATCGAAGTAGGTGTGGCGGATCATAAAAGACCAAAATTCAGTGCTTTATAGGTAAATGGTAGTATTTTATAATCAATACAATATTTGATTGGGAGCCAATGCAGTGTGGGGTGATGTGGTCATATCTTCTGGTTCTAGTAAGGACTCTCGCTGCTGCATTCTGGACTAACTGGAGCTTGTTTATGCTCCTACTGGAACATCCAGACAGTAAGGCATTACAATAATCCAACCTAGAGGTAACAAAAGCATGAACTAATTTTTCTGCATCATGTAGTGACATTATATTTCTTATCTTAATAATATTTCTAAGATAAAAGAAGGCTATCTTAGTGATATTACCTACATGAGCTTCAAATGAAAGACTGGAGTCAATAATCACACCAAGGTCTTTTACTGCTGCAGATGAAGAAACAGCATCTCAAAATATGAAAACATATTTGTTTTGCTTGCACAGAAATATGTTTTTATTTTGGAGCTCAGTACAGCAATGTTTAGACCTAAGGTCTAGGCTTAAACTGCATCTTCATATAATTTTAATGAACTTGGTATTCGTTTAAAGACTTTTTGTGTGGTTTTTGAGTTGTAAGGTGGAAATTTTGTTGAAACCTGGCACCCCTCCCTACAAACTTCAGAGAGCTTTATATTAAAGTAAAAACCTTGCACTCACATGACTTTTATTATTTTGTCTTGTGGGATCCCCTCACAAATGCCTATTCTGAAGCTTTCTGGCAAGTTTTTCTAAACAAAAACAAAGAAAATATAAAACTCACACTCTGCTGCAGAATACACTGTTAATCAGCTAATTAGTTATTGTTGGTGTGTAACAGCTCTAGATCATTAGAACATGTTCTGCCTTTTAGTATTAGCACTGTAAAAAGGCTACTGTTCCAGTTTGAATATTAAACTTTTCTGTTTCTTGCACAGCAAACTCTCTCTCGTCCCTCAACGAACTCCAGGCCTCGGATGAATTAATTAACAGACATAATCACCATGGGTGATGATTCATTCACACATCTTCTAAATTTTAGATTGTAATCAATAATTCATGTCAAGTTTGGAGGCTTTATTCAAATTAGGCATCCTGGAAAATAAGAGTAGCCCAAGACAAAAGGAGGAAAGAGAAGAAGAAGAACATTCTTCATGTTTATTCAGGTGCTGAAAGGACGGCCCATGTTCACGCCCCCAGCCAGGAAACATGATTAAATTCTCCTCAGCTGAGACGCATTATTCATCAATATCCTGTCTCAGATTATTAGTTTGAATTACAAACAACACAATGACTGGAATTCACTTTTAACAGCTCAATAAATCCCAGAAAACTAGAAAAAAACATAAACATTAGATAAACACAGCACACACACCGACATACACACACACACACACCTTCACACACTCATTAACATCTAGGGGTAATTTATCTATATGCCAATATGTTTTTGGGAGGTGGGAGAAAACATACATGGTGAGAACATCATTATGGTGATCTTGTGAAGAACGCTATGTTTTATTTTATCTCAGGTCTGGCTGAGAGACCAGCATCATGTGCACACTCTTTATACCAAGTATAATGTTAAACCGTGCCATCTTCAGCAACTTGCCAGTTAAGTGATCAGTACATGAAAGTTCAACAATCCTGATTCTCGCAGCTTGTGGTGCTGTGTTTAGCTGCTGGAGTGTTGATGGAGGTGGAGACTCAGACAGACAGCTGTCAATCAAGCATGTGTTGAGTTTAGCTGTTTGAGCCTTTTTTTTTAATCGCATTTACATCCTGTTTATTTTCACTCAGACACCCAGGTTTGGTATCATACAAACATGTTTAATATTTTACACTACTTTTCCTGTGATTTATTAATACATCAGTATAAAATGTCAGACTGAATGGGAACAACATCCTCAATAATTCATCATCTGTCACTCTGTCAAAAGCCAAAATTGATTCCCAATAATGGAGGTGAAATTAGATTTGGGTTGCAGCTGGGTTTTGAGCTAAAGTGCTAATTCAGCTCTTCTCTCAGGGCAAAATCGCCTCAAATCCACTGGAGGTTTACAGTCAATTCACATTAAACATTTACAGTAAAGCACTGCACTGTGTTTTCATATCAGACACTTCCTGACACAACATATGTGTTTTCTATACATCAGTTTTTATGTGAATTTGTCTCAAAAAACACCTTATGTTCTGTCCTGTCCATGCGGAACTATTGCTCTTTAGTAAAAATGTAAATTTTTTTGTAGCAAGCGTTTGTGTTGCATTTTGGAATGTATAAATGTATCCCTAATAACCAAGCCAGAGGTGACAGTGGCAGGGAAAAACTCCCTGATTATGGGAAATAATCAGACAAGAAAAAACTCAAAAGGGAATCCATCCTCATCTGAGTGACACCAGAATAATTTTCCTTCTATAACTGTATAATATAGTCAAAAAGTGCAATTGTGTAACCAGGAGCTTATGAGCAACTTATGAATATGAGCATCAGAGTTATTTCTGAATTCATTATAGTTTTAACTTAAGTCTATTGTGTTGAAGTTATCAGCTGTTCAATGATGGAGATTTGAGTGCAAAACTGTTTGTAGAAATTGCAGTCCTAAGGCTATCCAAGGAAGAACATCCACAGCCATCTTGGCTAGAACCCTGTGCAGTGTTAGAGAGAGGTTTCACAATGTGAACTGAGCAGATCCAGAACATTGCAGTGTTGCAGCTCAGTTTCACCACATACTTCTTCTGAACTGCTACTGCAGGACACACTGTATTTTTAATACTATTTTGTCAACATTTTAAATATTACAGTGAATTCTGCTATAGTAGTCATGCTATTAGACTTTAAAATGCATTGTTCATCCTAATAAACTTCTAATACTTACAATAAATCTTTCTTTCTCCACTAGTGACATAGTTTCCATATGATGGCTCTTCGACCATGCCAAATGCAAATACTTCCCTTTGTAGTAAATGTTTTCTCACTTAACTAAAATAAATTAATGCATCAGATGAAGAGCTATTCAACCATCAGCAACCACTGATTCCACTATATGCTTTCATACCAAAGTCCCCACCTCCAAAACCACTTTTCTTCCTGCCTGTTCCTAATCTCAGCCCTGATTCAAGCATCTCAGTCCTACTTATCAGCTTCTTATTTTCCATGCTCATAGCCCCTCCTGTCTCTCAAAGCTCATAACCCTTCCTTCTGAATTATCTTCGCTGCCTTTCTCTAACAACTTGTTGTTCCACCAGCTCTGTCACCTCTGAACTATATGCTACTGCAATATCTCACACTTACAAATCCCACAATAGAAAGAAGTTGAGTATACAAAGCTCCTGATCCCACTACAACAACCCTTGAATGTATATGCTCGTCATCACATTCAGGCTCTACGTCTACCATTTTTAACCAGAATATCAAGCTCCTGATTCATTTTCATCAATTGAGAATGCAGCATGACCAACTTTCCTCTCTACCCACACTCAAAGCACTTCTGGTATTTAAGGCTATACTGATCCCATCCACAACTAGAAATTTATCCTTGCAATCCACTTAACCCTAATTGTTAAGATGGATCCTCCCAAGGTTTCTTCCTCCTTACTTTGTCCAAGGGAGTTTTTTTTCTTACCTCTGTTGCCTCTGGCTTGCTCATTGGGGATTAAGGCACTGTCATCGCTAGGACCTCTCCTCTTCCATTATAGTAACACTGTAGAGTAGCTCTTCCACTCCCACTTTTTCTCAACATCACTTCGTCTGCCCCTTTTGCTATCCAGACTATGTCATCTAACACAGAGATCTCTCATAGAAGTCTGTATTTTTCTCTCCTTCAACCCTGGAACTGTTTTTCTTTCTGACCTGCTGAAATCATCCTTATGAACCTTACCTCATTGTCCTTACTGCCCTTTAGGAGCTTGAAACGACAGCCAGAGTTATTCTAATATACTGATGACTGATCTATCTTAAAAGTCAATAAGGACACCCACTTTGTGACACTTATGCCATTCACTACCACAAATATCTCTCAGTGTCTCAGCTTTCACCATTCCACTGTACAAGTCTTCAGCTGAATCCCTTCATGCCTCCTCCAAGGACTTTCAGATCACAAACACAATCTCATCTCCTAGGCACACTGCAGTTACACCCAGAACAAGATACAGGGCCACAGAAATGACTCACAATATTCAACATGGATTTATTCAACCTGGAGTTCTTTGGGGGTCTGGCTGTCTAGAACAAAAAAACTCTGGCCCTAACCCTAACCCATCTTTTGTGTTTTGAAATACTCTACCACCTTTACCAACACACACAGAGACACACTCCCATGGGGTTTTGGTGATTGAGTTGCGTGAAGGCGGATGGCTGACCAGATGTCATAATGGACTTAACACAATACAGACAGGGGGGAGGGAGGAGTAGATGGAGACAGAATTGCTCTAACCCCCCTTTCACTCCCCCGACCCCTATCAGTGCTCTGACATTTAGTAAGACAGAAACTCCATTACAGTGGAACAGGAGGAGAAAAAAACAGCCTGACCTACTGATATTAAAGTCACATCTAGTGCATGGATACTGTGCTCAAAATCAACACTGATCTACAGATACTACATCATAGTAATTCTCAAAATTTCTAAATAGAAAGAAGAAAAAGAAGATAAAGAAATAGAAATGATAATAGGAAGGCACAATTGACTTGAGTTTCGTGTCTGCTAACAAGTTCTCTTTTATACTGATCTGAGAAAAACAGAACATCTAATGAATGTTGAAAAATTCTAGTGTAATCCAGTTTGACTGTTAAGCTTATACTGGTATGGGAATAACATCCATGAAGTCTTTCAGTTAGGATTTAGGCCTCATCACAGTACTACCACAGCAATGATTAAAGTAGTAAATGACCAAATACTTCTCTCTACTTCTACTTCTCTCTAGAGAGAGACAGAGAGAGAGTCCAGAATTCTAGGAATAATTTTGCAGAGAGAATTCAGAATATCTGGGACAAGTGCGAGACTGTAGACACATCCCAAACCACACGCACTGTTCACTGTATAGGGCACATAAACACCATCATCACTCCACTGTGATTGTGTCCCAAACCACATGCCCTATTCATTATATAGTGTACATAAACATCATCATTTCACTGTGGACACATCACAAACCACATACCCTATTCACTGTATAAGCCCTATAAAGACCTTACATGGTCCACCATGGGGGCGTCACAAACCACACTTCCTATTCACTATATAGTGCATCTAAATACCATCTTTGATCCACTGTGGATGAGTATGTGGATGTATTATTATTTGTATAGTGTTTTTAACAATGGACATTGTCACAAAGCAGCTTTACAGAATATATATATATATATATATATATATATATATATATATATGACCTGTGCATTGTAAATTTAAAATTATAAATTTTGTGGCCAAAATAACTTGTGTGTTGTATTAATGTGTCAATGTGTGTTAGTGTGGACTGCTCAGTCCCACAGGGTTGCTGAAACATAAAATGCATAGCTGACCCTTCACACAGCTTCCATCAGCACTCAGACAATCTCACACTCTCAATGTGTCTCCTGGCTTTGCATCATCACGGTTGGTGTTGAAGTAAGATGTGGAGTAAAGAACCTGCGTGAAAAGAGGATTAGAGTGACGGTGGATTCTGTTCAGTCATCAGTGTAATAAAGATAGGTTGGATCACAGCCTTGAACTGGTTTGAACTGGCTGATGAATTTACTGGTTGCACATTTGCACTATTTGTCCTTATAGTACACAATAATAGAAGGCATTTATTTATAATCGCACTATCCGTTGCACACAGATGAGGATGGGTTCCCTTTTGAGTCTGGTTCCTCTCAAGGTTTCTTCCTCATATTGTCTCATTGAGTTTTTCTATGCCACCCTCGCCACTGGCTCACTCATTAGGGATAAATTCACATATTTACAATATATTTATTTATTTATTTATTTTAATTTACAGAAATAAAATCATTTATTTCTGTAACATTTACATTTACGGCATTTGGCAGACGCCCTTATCCAGAGCAACTTACATTTATCTCATTTACACAACTGAGCAGTTAAGTGTTAAGGGCCTTGCTCAAGGGCCCAGCAGTGGCAGCCTGGTGGTGCTGGGGATTGAACTCATGACCTTCCGATCACTAGGCCAACAGCTTAACCACTGAGCTACCACTGCCACTCAGCTGTAAAGCTGGTTTGTGACAATGTCCATTGTTAAAAGCGCTATACAAATAAAATTAAATTGAATTGAATTGAACCACACACACACACACACCACAGTGTAACCATTCCAATAAAGCCTAGCTATAATTGCCGTCACATCAGCAGGTCCATATTAACAATGATAAATTCATTGTATACTGATTGTGTCATTGTCTCAAATGTCTCTGTCATACAGTGTATACAGTTGACCAACTGTAAAATAATTAGTCCAAATGCACTGTGCAATCTCTGAATGCAGATGGAAAAAACTGCTGAGGGTTTTAATTCAAAACAAGACTGAAAATGAAGAGAGAAACAAAGAGGGAGGGACAGAAAGAGATAGAGAGAAAGAGAGATGAAACAGTGAAAGAGGTGGTAAAGATAGCAATAGTGTGAGAATTGAAAAGAGGGATTGAATTTGAAAAAAAATAGTGAGATACAAAGAGAGGGATGGAGTGGGTTGTTGTGAAATGAGAGAGATAGAGACAGAAACAGGAATGAAGGATGAAGGATAGAATGGGAGTTTTAAAGAGAGGAAAAAAGAGAGTAATAGTGGGAGAGAAATAAGAGAAAAATAGAAGAAAGATCAAAAGAGATCAAAAGCAAGTGAGAAAACTGGTAAAAGAAGAAAGAGATGGACAGAAACACACACACAAATTCAACAATATAAGAAAATATGCAAACACGAAGGGCAGGAATTAATTAACAACGGTGTTGGCATAAAATCTATGCAGTGTGTGTGTGTGTGTGTGCGCAGCATAAAATCAGAGTTTGTGCTGATAAGGTGCTCATTAGGGAAGGACACACTCCAGCAATCTGGTTCATTAAATAAAACCTCTGTGTTAAATAAGATAACTCATGCACACACACACACACAGCCTTGTCTTTAGTTCTGTGAGGTATATAACAGGAGAGTAAATGTCCCTGAGACAGAGACAGGTTTGACCTTGTGATGACCATCAGCTTTTATTTAAACTGTTTCACAACTGAAAGGTTTCCTTCTGATCCACACATTACAGATGTAGCATTAATCAGCTATAGTAACACACACCAATAGAAATACCCAAATGTGTATGTGTGTGTGTGTTATCAGCAGAGACACAGACTTTCAATTTGTTTGTTTCTGCTAATGTGCTGGAGTAAATTCTTTTCACTGGCTGTAATTCCCCCAGTGCACTGTGGGTTATGGATTATCCCGATGTACAGCAAACATCGACAGGATGATAACCTTCCACCCTCACTCTCTGCCTCACACCCTGCTATATTACAGAGAGCAGTATGGTGTGTACTGATTGGGTGAGAGGAGTACCTTGTGATCTGATTAGCTGAGAGCAATACAGTGTGTTCTGATTGGCTGAGAACAGTACAGTGTGTTCTGATTGGCTGAGAGCAGCACAGAGTGTTCTGATTAGCTGAGAGCAGTACACTGTTTTTGGCGGTGAGGAAAAACTCCCTGAGACAATATGAGGAAGAAACCTTAATAGGAACCAGACTCAAAACGGAAACCATCCTCATCTTGGTGACACCGGATAGTGCGATTATAAATAATTCCCTCTATAACTGTGTACTACATGGTCAAAAAGTGCAACTGTGTAAACTGGAAATTATATTATAATCATTATAGTTTTCTCATGAAGTCTATTTTGTTGAAGTTATCAACTGTTCACTGATGGAGACTTGACTGCATTCCCATTGTCTCACTCCTTTTAATTTCACTCTGTAAAACATGGTGTGTAAGGGTGCGGCGCAAGGATCTCAAGACAGCTCTCAGATGTTGTACATTCCACTGCCAATCATTACTGTAAAAGATAATGTCATCTAAATAAGCAGCCACGTATGCATTGTGCGGGAGGAGTATTCTATTCATGACACACTGAAACATTGCTGGGGCTCCAAACAAAACAAACCAAAGGTGACAAATTATTGTAACCCAAACCTCGAGATATTGGAGTCAAGGGAATCTGCCAATACCTCTTGGTTAAATCCAGTGTTGAATGCCCATGTAATTGGGTATGTGTCAAATTTAGACACCAAGTTGACTTTTCTAAAGTCCACACAAAAATGGACGGACCCGTCAGCCTTGGCCACCAAGACCATCTGCTTCAATCACTGTGGGGGATCCTCAATTACTCTCATGTCAAGCATAGCCTTGAGTTCACATTTTTTTGTGTTCAGGTAAACTATAGGGGTGGCTGTATACCACCACACCTGGAGGTCTGTGTGATTAGGTAGAAGCGAAAACACGGCGGAGAAATCTCCTTGCAATCTGTGCTGTCTGGGATGGTGAGAGGTGGTCTCAACAGGGGATCAGGGTGAATTGGGCCACACTTTTTAGACTTACTTCCGGTCCCAGCTCCTCCCTCTCGGGAATCACCATTGCCAGAGCCACAGGAAATTCCTCTGTCCACGGTTTCAGGAGATTGAGATGGTATATTTGAAGTGCATCACTTTTATATGTTCGTAATGACCTCATAGTCGACTTCTCCAACTCGCTGTGTGACCTCAAAGGGTCCTTGCCACTTCCTGTAAGTAATTTAGAGCTTGACATGGGTAGTAAAACAAGTACCTTATCTCCCAGTACAAATTCCCATATCTGAGCACCGTCGCTCTTGGGCCTGATGCAAATTCTCTTGTGTTAGGTGACTTAAGGTGTGGAGTTTTGCTCTCAGGTCCAGAATGTACTGAATTTAATTTTTGCTCTTAGAAGGGCCCTCCTCCCAATTCATCAGTGTGCTTTAAGTTCTATCTTGAATTTATTCTCTACTGGTAAGGTAGGTTTCTGACTTTGTGTACTATCTA
>CM075008.1:1087749-1101709 GCA_037576675.1 Pangasius sanitwongsei | reverse complement strand
GTACCTAAGAAACAACTATTCACAAAAGGCTTGACTAAACAAATATGTTTTCAGCTGAGACTTAAACACTGAGACTGATATTACATGATATTGTAATGTATTTTAAAGCTGAAGCAATTGTGAAATGTTTTAGTTTCAGTTAAATAATGATTTAAATTACACATTTCATACTTCCTACATAACATCACACATGTTTTTACTGATATCAGGCACACCAGTTTCTGTTATTATCAGTGATGTACTGTTATAACTGTTCTGGAAAAGCAGCAGGACTGTAACATTCTGGGGGTCAAAAAAACTCTTACACTTACATTAGGACAATCAATGTTATTGCATTATAAATTCATTACTCTGTGCAATATAGCTTTAATTGTAGCTTGGAAAATATGTGGAGAAGTGGATACAGAACAAACGCATATTTAAACACATGACTGATTGATGTATAGCTCAGAAAGACATTAGCATTTTTTTTTTCATTTCACTTTGTTATAGGAGCTATGATTAACGTTGTGTGGTATATGGTCACTGTAGTTTAACTACAACTCTATGATTTGAAAAGGATAATGTATTTATGAGCTCTGAATCAACTGTAATCCATTTGGATTCCATGTGGATCCATGTGGAAATCAGTGTGTGCGTCTTTTCTGTCACAGTGCTGCCCCTGTTGCTACTCTTAACAGTCTTATATCTATCTATCTATCTATCTATCTATCTATCTATCTATCTATCTATCTATAATTATAACAGGTGTTACAGATGTTAAAGATGTATATACAAGATGTATATAACATGATACAAGTATATATATACAGGTGTTGTATGCATATGTCACAGGTGTTACATATTTATATAACAGGTATTACAGGTGTATAAGTCAGGTGTTACAGGTGTATACAACAGGTGTTACAGGTGTATACAACAGGTGTTACAAGTGTATATATTGTGTTATAGGTATGCCACAGGTCACACCATTGTTTTCTCAGAATCTAACAGAATTAGCATAGACTCTGACTGTGAAAGTTATGCTAACAAATAGAGAGATAAGGCAGAGATACGAAACTGAGAGTTAGAGAGACATGAACACTGCACAGATTTCAGTTTTTTTCCATATAAGGAATATATAATATTAGAAAAATACCTCCAGTTTCCTTTTCTTTTTACTTCTCTGACAAAAAATGGGTTTTTCAAAAATACCTCCAGCATTTTTTAAACAGACTTGGAGAGGTGATGTTCTTGTGTAGAGATGTAATGACATCACAGTTACATGCATTTAGAGTAAACGGGTGTGTTGCAGTGCCATCACTCCATGATGTTAATATCAGATATGAACAGAATTTAATATTTATTTAATTAAAACACGTGATAACAAAATAAAACACTGAAGACTGAGCAGGTTTTGTGTGTGTGTGTGTGTGTGTGTGTGTGAGTGTGGCCTTCACTATGCAGGGTTTTTTCATTTTCAGCTACAGTTCATCATGAAAGTAATAAAGCAGAAACAATGACACACACATGTAATGCACAAATCAGATGAAAGAAGAACAAAACACACAAACTGCTGCAAAAATGACCCTTAATTACATTCAGAGTAAGCAATGTCACATTTGAACATCACTTCACCGCTAAACAAAGACACTAATGTTGAGAAAAATCACAAATTTTATTAGGGTAAAAAACACAGAAAATAGGTCAGTAATAACACTTTGGGTTGTGCTGTTATAGGAAAATAATCAACAATGTGGTGGTGAGATGAAGCGTAGTGTGAAGAGTTACTGTGGCTGCCCTGAAGTAGATTATTTTCCTATAACAGTATGTCCCCAAATGTTTTATTCCTCTTATACCACAGCAACTTACCCACAATTTTTTTTTTATTTACTAAATGATGAGCTTTTACTTTTTATCTATTTACAGTTACATTTAATGTTGTGGAATGTCAGTGAAACAAGTCAGTTCCTGTTGTCGCTTACGTTATAGCAGCTATAAACACTCGTTCCCTCACCAGCCTCTTTATTCTCTCTCTTCAAGTTAATAAGACAAAATTAATCGCAGCTTGTTCCGCATGTTACTGAGAAACTGCAAAGAAGCGTAAACTCCTCTGTCCTGAAGATGTCAGAAAACTTAAAGTTACAGCTTCACCTCTGACTGTTACAAAGCGCTGACACTGGAGACTCCTTCCATAATTTTAAAATAAATGTCTCCTTACAAAAAAAAATTTCAGCACATTAATTTTCTTTTTAATCCGATTACGTGGAACGTTGGCTGTACATGTCCCTGTGAATGAGCTGTTGCTATAGAAACGATAACGTATTAGAACGAGTGCATTAATATAAACCTGCGCTACTGTCAGAGCTGCTGTTATAGAAAATTAATCAATACCTTTTGATCGACGAATTCTACTGCTTTGTGGTAAACACACAGGTAATAATTGTAGGTTTGTAGATTTTTTTTTTACTTATTTTGTTTTGGCACCTCTCTGTTTAAACTTAATGTTTTCACATTTTAGATGCTGCCTTAGTTTAGCACTAATGCTGAGTTCAGCATTCAGCATAATATTTATGTAGAATTAAGTGTAGACTTTCTTGTGCAAGGGATTCAGATTCACAAGTATTTATAGAGCCGAGATACAGAGATTTTTGTAAGATTTTATGTGTGTAAAGATTTTGAATGTAGGCATAAAACCTTCTGTAAACAATGTTTAACATTTAATTATTTATTTTAATTGTACTGTTCTTTCTCTGAATTTCAACAAGATTTACTGCCTGTGTAATAAACCTGTCTGAACAATAATAATAATAATAATAATAATAATAATAATAATAATAATAAATGTTCTAACTTTAAGTGGCGTGTATAAAACACACAGAAACACAGTGAGGTGTGAAAATGAGTGTTACTGACAGAGTAAATAAAGTCATCACATCACTTGAAGATATTGACAAATACACACACACACAAATACACACACACAAATACACACACACACCAGACAGGTTGTGATGTTCTGTGTGTAATTGCAGTGGGGAATGCGGGAGCGGTGAATACCGGGCGCTCTGGGTGGAAGGTGACTCACGGATAATTATCAGATGTGGAAAACTGCCGTAATCGACTTCCACAGAGAGGAACATCTATTTAAAACCAGAAAACAATTTACTGAGGAAAAATAATTAAATAATTTTTTTTAAAAACCTCCATAATGGAGAATATGAACAGAGTTCAGCTTTATTTATTCAAGCTTGTGTTCATGGATGTGTTAGACGAAGTGTGTAATGAAACAGGAAGTAGTGTATATTCTGTTCTGTTTTCTTTTCTTTTTTTTTGTCATTTCGACTGAATTTTTCAGAAATAATCTGATTTAAAACAATCTGCAGTCTGAGTAAATGAACAAGATGAGCCAGATGACGCTAATCTGAGATAATTATCAGCACCTGCACCTGAGTTTTTTTTGGTGTTGTCAGAGACAATTCTGACTGTTTAATTGGATTATCACTGACAGCAGTCCTCTACATGGTGTAAAGCACAATAATAAACTGTGTTCACTTTATAAAGCACAGAATAAAGCAGCAAACACAACACACTGTCCCTGTGGAGTGCTGAAAATTAGTCTACTAATATTTCTTTAAATTATAAAATAAACTATGGTTCACAATCTCTCTGAGGTGTTTTCTTCTGAAGCAGGACAAAACTGTGAGGAACAAGATGAGGCTAGCATCACCAGTGCACAGGAATATTAGCCGTGTTAGCATAAAATAATCACAGATAGAGTTAGATTCAGATTAGATTCAGAGTCAAAGTCAGATTTATAGTCAATCACATTCCCTATAGACTCTATAGTCAGAGTCACATTCCCCTTCCAGCATGTTCATTACATCTGTAGCACAAAACACCATCACATGAAACTTCCAAATAACACACAGAGGAGAGAGTAAACCAGTGCGAGACATAAATATGAGCTGAAGTGTAAATGTCACAACTTTCTGAAAGGTTACGAAAATACCTTTAAGAAGAACCACAACACAAAAACACACAACATACATCACGAACAACTGTGTTAGAGTCTCAGTGTGTGTATTTTTATTTATTTGTGTGTGTGTGTGTGTGTGTGATATAGAATAAAAGGTTATGATGTTATAAATGATCAGCACATTGGTGTTATCAGTGTATTATCAGTGTATTATTAGTGTGTAATATCAGGTTGTATTTGTTCATTAACACAGTGATAGATAGCTAACAGACTTTGTTCATAAATTGTTCTTTATTAATTTTTGCATTTTAAATGTCTTCATCCACACTCGAGTGTTTACCAAAATCTGATTGCACATATTTTATTTTTACAGGTTTATTTTGTATTTTAATAGAGGTCTTTGCTCTGTAAGTTCAGCTCTGTGAGACAGCAGGTCTGTGAGATCCCCAAACCCTGAAGCTGTTCTGCTGTAACGACACGCTTCACTCAGGAACACAGCTGGAGAAGGAGAACCTGCTCAACTGCACAAGTGGTTCATTTACATGTGTAAATGACTCCTCAAGTGGTTCATTACATTTGGAAACGACTCCTCAGTCTGAGCGACAGTTTCATCCTCCGTGTTTGTGGAGTCTTTCATGCTCCTCTGGTTCTGTGAACAGAATTACGAGATTGTTTACAGAGAAGTCACATGATCAGCTGATGCTCTTACATTTGCCTCATATTTGAATCATTCTATAGACTGTAGTGTTTTTATATCATAGTGTTCTGGATTTTCCTAAAAATCTCTTAGTGTTCACGTTAGTGTTCTGAAAAAAAACCTGACGAAATTGACATAAAAAAAAAGGCAAAGTGACAGGATTTCTCATTATACTAATATTCCCCTTAATACACTCCCTAAAATAACTAATGAACTCACACACACACACCTCAGTCTCCCCCAACACCCACCCGGTGATTCTTGGAAGATGATGTCATTATGTTGTTAGGGACTGTGGGTAGATGAGCGTCCGCCCCATCGCTCTGCACAGAAAATTAACTTCCTCTCCCTCCATCAATTATTCCCCTGCATTCATCTGCCTCTCTCTCTCTCTCTTAGTCTGCCTTTCTGCCTGTTTGTCTCTCTCTCTGTCTGTCTATTCATCTCTCTCTCCATCATCGGTCTCTCCTCCTCTCTGTGGATTTGATTATCATACTTTATTATTTCACAATCACTGAATTCCATCTGTTGAGTCTGCTGTGTGCATAATATGTGTGTGTGTGTTCTGGACTTGCAAACGCCAGGTCACATTAATTAAAAGGTGAATGGTTTGGATGGTTGTTCTGGCGGGTCCAGTAGGTGGCCCTAAGCACACACACACGCACATGCACATACACTGTATATGTGTGTGTGTGTGTGTGTGTGTGCGTGAGTGAGTGTGTATGTAAATGCGAGTGTGTGGGTTATATGGAGGGTCCAGTTGAGAAGTAAAATGGGTTCCCATGTGGACGTTACGTTTCTCATGTGGACGATACGGTTCCCGTGTGGACGATACGTTTCCTGTGTGGACGATACGGTTCTCGTGCGGACGATACTTTTCTCATGTGGATGATACGGTTCTCGTGTGGATGATACGGTTCTCGTGTGGATGATACGGTTCCCGTGTGGACGATAAGGTTCCTGTGTGGACGATAAGGTTCCTGTGTGGACGATATGTTTCTCATGTAGATAATACGGTCCTCGTGTGGACGATACGTTTCTCATGTGGACGATACGTTTCTCATGCGGCGATACTGTTCCCGTGTGGACGATACGTTTCTCATGTGGATGATACTTTTCTCATGTGGATGATACGTTTCTCGTGTGGACGATACGTTTCCTGTGTGGACGATACGTTTCTCATGTGGACGATACGTTTCTCATGTGGACGATACGTTTCTCATGCGGACGATACGGTTCTCGTGTGGACGATACGTTTCCTGTGTGGACGATACGTTTCTCATGTGGACGATACGGTTCTCGTGTGGACGATACGGTTCCCGTGTGGATGATATGTTTCCTGTGTGGACGATGCGTTTCCTGTGTGGAGGTTGTGATGGAACTGCAGAGTTTTCAGGTCTCGTCATTTTTCACCCTGATTTCTCTCGCATCATTATCCAGCTCCAGCAGGACGCTAACATCATTTTCATAGAGAAATGAGTCCATGAGAGCAAGATGACACACACACACACACACAGGCGTGGGAGGATGAATACACCATTCAGCAGTAAGACATGCTCGTTTATTTTGGTGGAGGAATGCGAGTGTGAGGAGAATAACGAATCGATCTGTCTGCATTCTGATTTAATATCATCAGCATTTGATTGACTGACTGTCGGAGTGTCCAGAGTCAGCTCAGTGCACACACACACACAACGCATCTGTCTTAGTCAGTGTGTGTGTGTGTGTAAACAGAGAGGTTTCTTTGACTCCATCATGTTCAGAGTCAGGAGCTCTTCTGAAGCTGCAGTGTGTGAGAGAGGAGCTCTGAGTCAGCGACATGTCCATCAGAGAAACAGATCACAGAGGAGAAGAAAGAAGAGAAAGAAGAATGAAAGAAAAGAAGTGATAAAGAGAACAAGGCAAACCAAACACATGGGAGAGAGAGAGAGATAACTGATTAAAGGTATGATTAGATTCTGAAACACACCTGCAGGTGTGGTCGACTTTAACTATAACAAACCTTACATTTCCCAGGTTAGTTTGCTGTCACTGTAACTGATCTGGATTTTCTCTAATCTGGAACAGACAAAATCCTGCTTTCTGCAACAGATTCGGCTTGTGTTTCAGAACCACCTTCTGTGTTCCACATAAACAACAGGACATCAAGCTGAGACAAACACACACACACAAACACACACACACACCTAAAGTGTTGTGGACTTTATTAAATATCAGCTCTTTTTTATTTCTAACTGTCACTCAGATGGACACACATACTGTGAATGTGTGTGTGTGTGTATGTGCCTCAGCCCAAACCACAGTTGAAAATTAGATTTTCACCTTTTTCCTAAGATTTTTTTCCTTCTCCTCCCTTTCATCTCTCCATCATTATTTGTCTCTCTTCTTCATTGTCCTTAGCTGCCCATCTCTTTCATCATTTCTCACTCTTTTGTAATGTTAATTGGGTCAGACTAAATTGGTAGTATTCCAAATGGCATTACCTAGGAACAAGACCACCACAGAAGCATACATATCATTAGTATCATATAATGAAGGTGCAGACAGATGAAATTGCAGGTTAGGCAGAATATTTAATGTACAAAACACAGGTGAACTAATCCAAATCATTAGGAAGAGTCAAAGTCAAAGTTAGTGACTTAGATTTGCTCTAAGTTGGTGATTTAGAGCAAGTAACAATGTGTGCATTCAGGGGAGTGTATTTTGAGGCGGCCATATTAGTAGGCCACAGAGATTGTTGGAATATGGAGCGCTGTGATGTGACAATCAGTATGTAGCTCCAATGACTTTATGAATTTTTTCAATCACAAAGTTGAGAAGATTTTTTTTTTCAGTGTATTAATAAAGTCAGATAATTTGACTACTATGTCTATAGTACTATATAATCACATCCGTTCAGCAGTTAGAATCTTTTACAACCTTCCAACAAACTGAACTAATTTCTCTAATTTCCTCCTTTCAAAATCATCAACTTGTACTAGATTGTGTACTAGATCCCTTACCTACAAATGTCCTCAAACAGATGCTACCAGAAGCAATTGAACCACTATTACAAATCAATTCCTCTCTTAGCACTGGCTATGTACATAAATCATTTTATCTCCAAGGTCCTAGAAAAGGTTGTAGCACAGCAGCTATGCTCATATTTACATAGGAATAACATTCATGAAATGCATCAGTCAGGATTTAGGCCTCATCATAGCACAGAGACAGCACTGGTTAAAGTGGTAAATGACCTACTACTGGCCTCTGATCAGGGCTGTGGCTCCTTGCTTATGTTGTTTGACCTTAATGCAGCTTTTAACAGCATTGATCATGCTATTCTCCTCGATAGACTAGAAAATGTTGTTAGCGTTAAGGGAACGGCCCTCTCCTGGCTCAGGTCTTATTTGTCATGTCAAGTGGCTTTATTGTCATTTCAGCCGTATACAGCTAGTTAGTACACAGTGAAACAAAACAACATTCCTCCAGGAATGCTACATAGTGCTACATAAAACGGTCCATGGTGCTACATAAAACAACACTGGACTACAAGAGACTACACATCACATAAAGTGCATGTGCAAACGTGTGCAAATAGTACAAGACAGTACAATAACTACGAAACCAGGGCAATAAGCACAGTAAGAGACACCGCACTGCTGACCAGTACACAGTTCTAGTATGAAAGTGTTCGAAGTAACAGCAGTGCAAAAAAGTAACAATATAATAAAATGATGTCAATGTAAACATAACATACTATGACAGTATTCAGCAGATAAGCTTATACTATATATGGACATAGCAGCATTTGGGTGATTGTTATCAGTTTGTAGATGTAAATGGTGACTTCTCTATACATACTAAAGTAAAGTTTGGTTTTTAACAAGGTTCCATTTTAGGCCCACTGCTTTTTTCTCTATATATGCTACCTCTGGGTAAATATATTAAAATATTACTGCTATTAACACTTATTGGTTTGCACATCTGTTTTTTTAACATAACTGTTGGATATATGCAATACTGTGTATTGGTTATATTTCTCCTTCTTTTCTACTTTAATATATTTCTTTATTATATGTTGTACCCTATTGTGTGTTGCACTCATTGTATGTACAAGAAGCACATGTAAGCTGAAAACAAATTCCTGATGTGTGCAAGCACTCTTCCCAATAAAGCTGTTTCTATTCTATTCTGTTTTTTGTAAACATAGTATGTATCAGGCAGCAGATACAATACAGAACAGATACAGCAGAGCAATTGCTTTATTAATAAAGCTTGCAGACAGATCTAAAATGTGAGACAGAAACAAGGTCAAAGAACAGGCAATGGTCAGGCGATGTGCAAACAACATAAACTGGGTAAGGCAAAGAGCAGGAACAAGAAAACGAGGCGAGATCAAAAACCAGAAAGACTAAGACAAAATACAAGGCTTGCTAATGACTGGTACAATAACATGAAGCATATACTTCGCACTGAGTGAGTGGAATGAGAGGCCTTTTATACTCTGGAGTGTGATTGAGTCTAAGTGTCTATGACTAGTAATCAGTTGAGTTGGAATGTGTGTGATGGGAGTTGGAGTCCGTGGCAATGTTTGTAGGCCACGTGGTGTTATGGGAGTTGTAGTTAGATGCCGATGCTGGCGTTGACTTGACAATTAGCTTCAACTGTTATGCTGATGGCACACAGCTACATGTTTCAGCAAAGCCAAATGAGAGCCAACATCTTAATAAAGTTGAGGAATGTGTACACACTGGATGCTGAGTAACTCCTCCTAATTAACCTCACCACTTGTTCATTAAGGATCAAAATCTACATCTATATTTCTGTAACGTCTCAGATTTCTGTAAATCACCTGTTTATTCGTCCACAGCCTCATGCCTTTGTGTCCTTCATTTTTGTTATTTGTTGCATTTACTTCTTCATCACATTTTTGTCCTTTTGTTGTTTCTATTTTTCCTTTACCATTGTCTTTTTCTCATCCCTCTCTCTCATCATTTCTTTTTGCCTCCATCACTTCTGTTCATTCTTACTAATAAATGCTTCCTTTGTTTTCTCCTCTTTTTTTTATCCCTGTCCTCTGTTTCTGTTTGAAAACATGCTGGATTGTGTGGTTTGTTTTTTTCCTTTGTTGTCTCTCTGATCAGCTCAGATTCAAACACACTTCACTTCCTCTCCTGCCTTTATTTGTCCAAGTCTTCCAATTGTGCTTCAGATCAGCAGATGTGTGTATTCCCGTGTTTCCGATACATCTGTTGCTGCAAGACATCTTCCTGACACACAATCACTCACAATCACACACACTCACTCACACACACACACACACACACACACATATTTTGTAGGCATGTGTAAAAGCAGAGGGCACTTATAAACGTCCACAATGCACTGCAGCAGGTCAGTGTCGAATCCATGAACTCTAACAGCCACAGATTACCCACAACGCACCAAGGAAATCCAGGACTGATAGAGTGAATGGAGTGTGTGGTTTGGGACATGACCACATTCATGATGCCGTTTATGTGGCACACACACACGCGCACACACACACACACACACACACACACACACACACACTGGCCTACTGTCTGATGATAAATATCAGTAATAAATATAATAGAGTTAGAGGCGTACGTGATGCTGTTTTTCTCATTCAGCACAGTGACAGAGACAGATCCTCTCTCTCTCTTACACACACACACACACACACAGTTATTCCTCAAAAAGGAAATACATAGAAGGACATAAAAACAGCCATGTAAAAAAATCACTCATTTAAATTCATAACATCTTCTCATATACCACAATACCATGTGTTCATGTGTGTGTGTGTGTGTGTGTGTGTGTGTGTGTGTGTGTGTGTGTGTGAGTGTGTGCAGTTTCAGATATGAAAATGTTCTCAGTTTGCTGTACAATTTCTACCCATGACCACAGGACTGTAGGGTGAAATGCAGTTTAATATATTTTATACTTTTTAATATACTTTAATATTTTATAAATATGTGATAAACTCGGTTACCTGTACGGTGGAATTGCAGCTGCGATTTTTGGTTTCGTCTCATTTGGCTCTTCACTTCCCTCATGTTCCACAAATTCCTCATGATGGGTTCTGATTATTCAGAGAGAAATCTGTACATTATTACACACATATTTCCTCTTATTTGCAAGCATTAAATCTGCATGATGCTGAGGTTTGGTGAATTATACTGTTGTGCTTCAGTACATTAATGTCATATATTTGTGGATGACACACACAATGTGCTCATTATTTAGTGTGTGTACTGGAAGGTGTGTGACAGCTAATCTGAAAGCTGTGTGAGTGTGAATCAGTCAGAGTCCTGACAGAGACAAAACCCTGCTGAGAGGAAAAGGGACATGAAGCTCTGGTATAAAAAATTAAACATCCCTAATATCCCCCCAAACACTGCCTCCAAACACCTCCCTCTAACATACTCCCAAACACCTCCCCCAAACATCCCCCAACAACCAATGAAACACCCCCAAAAAACACCCCCCAAACATCTCACCAACACCCCCAACATCCCCCAAACATCGCCTCCAAACACTTCCCCTAACATACTCCCAAACCCCTCCCCCAAATATCCCCCAACATCACCTAACATCCAATGAAACACCCCTAAACACCCCCCAAACATCCTACCAACACCCCAAACATCCCTCAACACCCCCCAAACACCTCAGTCAAACATCCCCCAACAACCCTCAAACACCTCCCCTAAAGATCCCTCCAACATCCCCAAATATCCCCCCAAACACAGCTTCCAAACCCCTCCTCCCAACATCTCCTAACACCCGTACATACTGCCCCATATCATCCCCTAAATGTTCCCCAACCCCCCAAAAATCACCCAAACAACACAAGCTGCCACTGCTGGGCCCTTGAGCGAGGCCCTTAACCCTCAACTGCTCAGTTGTGTAAATGAGATAAATGTTAGTCGCTCTTGATAAGGGCATCTGCCAAATGCCATAAATGTAAATGTGTGTGTGTTTCTGTCTTGCTGGTTTAAAAATAGATCTAAACACAAACAGCTCCTGTAATTATACTCAGTGCACCGGTCTTTGAAGAGATAACCAAGGAGAGACCACCGTGTGTGTGTGTGTGTTTGATCTGATGTTGCATGAGGAGAAGAGAAAGCACTTTATTAAGGACATAAAGTGTGAAATGTTGAAAATCAATTTAATTAATAACAATGACCTGACCAGTGGAATAATTAAGCTCCACCTCCTCTCTCTTCATTTTCTTTAATTTTATATTAATGTGTCTCGAGTGTATCATGTTTCAAGTATTTGATTTATAACTGTACAGAACACACAGCAGTAACCGACTCCTCGCTGTGAATTTATCTGTTAACACATTTAATGACTGCAACTTTAATGAGTTAAATTATTGCTGTCTGAAACCTTTCACTGATTTACAGCTTTAATCAGAGAGAAAGTTCAGTCATGTGATCATCACTCACTTCTGAGTAACAAAATACACAGGATAGGCAGGAACGTTGTTGACCTCAGAATCTTCACTTTTATCCATCACACAGAATAACTGTAAAAATTAAAACTTCACTCTGTGTGTGTGTTTTTTTTACAGTGCTTAACATCATGAGCCTGAATTTAAAGTGAAAACGTGCTTGTTAGTAAATTAACAGTAACTATCTGTCTTTATAACACACTGCTGCTAGATTGAGATTGGTAAGAAGGTGTTGATTAATTCTCTGTAACAGCAGCTCTGACAGTAGTGCAGCTGCAAATCACAGCTTTATATTAATGCACTCGTTCTAATACGTTATCGTTTCTATAGTAACAGCTTGTTCACAGAGATTTGTATGATGGAAGCTCCGCATAAACAGATTAAAATATGTGTGTTCACTGATGTAGTGAAGTTTTCTGTCAGGAGACATTTAATTAACGCTTATGTAAGGAGTCTCCTGTGTCAGCGCTTTGTAACAGTCAGAGGCAAAGCTGTAACTTTAAGTTAAAAGCTGTAACTAAGTTTTGACAAGCTGTGTTTTTAATTAATTTAATTAATTAATTAATTAATTTCAATTTCATTGTTGGTCAGTTGCTGTGGTGTAAGAGGAATAAAACACTAGGTGACATGCAGTTATAGGAAAATAATCAACTTCAGGGTGGAAACTGTAACTCCACTACATCACACCACCCCGTCACGTTATTCCTTACTTAATGCCTGTAACTGCAGAGCCAAATGATTTCCCACAATTCACTGCAGTGTGATCTCACAATCCCACACTCTGTGCACTCCTTTTTCTGTAGCAAGAGGAAGCTGCTCTGACATTCTAACCCACACACACACACATACACACACAGTCACTCACTCACTCACTCACTCACTCACTACGCAGTTGCTCAGTGCAGTGCAGTGCATTAGTGTGATGATGGAGTGTGTGTGTGTGTGTTGTGAATATTTGCCTGCAGCTATCACTGAATCTAATCTCCACCCCTCCATCTGATCTCCATTATCACGACCATTACCATATCAACACATTACAGTTCCTGCGTGTGTGTGTGTGTGTTTTCTATATTCTACATTCTCTCTTTTCTGTTCTCTATTTTTCTTAGAGAATTAGCAAATGTTCATCATACTTTGTTCAGTGTACTTTCCCTCAGAATGACATACTGCACACTGCACTTCCTGGACAGCTTTAAGGCGTGGTCTTAAACCCCACGTATCATGTCAGGCATCAATACACCAAAGCTTTGTAGATACAGACTCACTTCCTGGTTGGGGTTTTCACCGTCAGCGTTGTTACTGTGTCACTGATGAACAGTTATAAACATCAACAATCCATTAATTATTTTATTTGTTTATAAGATCAAATATCACCTGATTCACATTTAATGAAGATTGGACCAAATTTTGTTTGAGATGGTGGCTGACCTTGATCTGATCGTAGCCCTTGGACTTGATGATTGTGTGAGTTATGGACAGAGAGAAGTGTGGAGCTTTTGGGGGCAGTGCAGGGATTTTCCAGCAGTTAATGAAGGTGTAATTATGAAAGCTGCTGCTGATATTCATCCCCTCAAACACCTCCTCATCACTGTGTCTGTGTGTATGTGTGTGTGTGTGTGTGTGTGTGTGTGGAGGCAGCTGTTGCTTCAGTGAGGAGCAAAATGTGTAAAGAGACACAGAGAGGGTGCCTCAGGCCGTTTGTGTGATAATACAGCAGAACAGCTGACCTTTCAACCTTCACTCCATCAGAAGCAGATATATATACATATATATATATATATATATATATATAGGTCCGGAAGTATTTGGACAATGACAGAGTTTTTGTGATTTTGCCTTT
>CM075008.1:1073963-1087649 GCA_037576675.1 Pangasius sanitwongsei | reverse complement strand
TTTTGTGGAGCCTCTTAAAATAAAGCTGAAAGTCTACACTTCGATCACATCTTGATTGTTTTATTTCAAATCCATTGCGGTGGCGTATAAAGGCAAAATCTCAAATACTTCCGGACCTAACAGTATGTATATATATATATAGGTACATACATACACAGAGAGACACAGATAGACAGACATACAGAGAGAGAGGATTGAGAGTGGCAGGGAATTGAAATGAGGAAAGGGAGATAAAGATGGAAATAAAAAGAAATCGAGGGTGTGAGAAGGACTGAGAGGGGGATGAGAAAGAGTGAAAGGAAGAGAGTGTGTGTGTATATGTGTGCCCATTCTTTGTAAGTCATTAATGTTTCATTTACATATTCATTGAGTTTGTGTGTTTGTTGTTTTATATCCAGGTCACACTGGATATAATAAAAAAACAAATAAATCAAAATGACAATCAGCTCATTAAAATAAACATGAACAGTCTGTAGGTGCACGCATGTGTGTGTGTGTGTGTGTTTGTGCGTGTGTGTGTGTATACGTGGTGATCAGAGTTTAATCAGCTGCCATTCAACAGTGGACAAATTACATGCCAACTATCACATTCATCCATCCATTCATTTTCCATGCCTTTTTCCTGTGTTGCGATGGCAGCAGGCTGAGTAGTTCAGTCCAGATTTCTTGATCCCCAGCCACAGATTCCAGCTTCCCCTGAGAGATTTCCAGATATTCCCAAGCTGACTGTGAGATATAATCTCTCTACAGCAGGTCCCGGGTCTGCCCAGGGGTCTCCGTCCTTTGGGACGCTGATACAGCTCTACCACAAGCCCACCAGGAGGCATCATTGTAAGCTGCCCAAACCACCTCAACCAGTTTCTTTCTGTCACCACCCACAGGATCAGGACATAGATTGACCAGTAAACTATGATTGTGTCCTAGATTTATTTCAAAACATACACTTCACTTGGATCCTACCTCTCTCTTACAACGCAGTCAGTTACAGAAGACTTATGCTCATGATTTGCCAGGAAATTTACCACCTCTCTGACCATGGGATTGTGCTATTAAATGTTCTCCCAGTTCCCAGGGAGTTAAGAAGAAGGCTGCATTCATGACCACTAGATATTCTATAAATACCAAGTGTTGCCTTATGGGGTGGCCAAAGTACCTTCATTGTTTCAGGCATGTCATAGAAGTTTTATGAAACATCCTGGGCAAATGGGTTATAGCCTTCACAGACGTCCTGGTTTACTCTTCTAATTTGGCGGATTATGAATGACTAGTGCTGAACTGACTGATGGAGAACCAACTATATGTGAAAGCAGAAATGTGTGAATTTCAGAGAACCACCATCCCCTTTTATATCATTTCTGCTCAAGGGGTCATTATAGGTCTTGGCCACAGTGGATTGGCCTCAACATAAGAGTTCAATTTCTACATCCTTTACCCACCCATTAAAGAACAAACCCAGTAAGTTTCTTTGGCCTGAAAGAATGTGAGAGAATTTGACAATGCCAGTCCTATCAGTGTTAAATCCCAGTCTGAAAGGCAGTTTCCTGCTCCTTCCTGTACCACAGTGTCCCTGTCCCACATCAGACTGGACTTTATTACTACCACCATCTCAAGGTAACACCATGATCTTGGTAAGAGTGATTTTCTACAGATTTCAGCACTCACACTGTCTCTTCCACTCCCCCACTCACATCTCACAGATAAAAATTCCTCACCAGGGATCTGTGTTAGCGTGTCTATGTTCACACTCAGCCTCAGGCCAGCTTCTGCATCACAGGGTGTATTAGCATTGGACACAGGCTACATGCTAACTTCAGCACCGTACAGAGCAGGCATTTCTGATGAAGTACAGTGTCACTTTCAGCATCTGTGGTATAAAATAACATGAGAAAATCAGAATAAAAATCTGAAGTCTGATTTGAGAGAAATAGAAGCAAAGGCTTCATTCATCTGGAATGTGTGTGTGTGTGAGTGTTGAAGAATAGACACATCCCTTTACAAAGTGCAGTGGAGTAGCGACAGACCCACGGGAGGCCTGCAACTCGTCTTCTGAAAGACTGTGACAGTGTTTGCGTGTATGTGTGTGTGTGTGTTAAGTGAAATGAATGATGGCCTCCACTTCACCTGTGCTTTTATTAAAGCTGTTGATGGAGGAAGCTGTAAAAGAAGCAGAGCATCTCTGAGCGTCTGCACTTTAAACTGATACTTTTATACTTTATACAGCAAACGAGCAATTCATCAATACAATTCAGATTAATAAACCTGATCAATAACGCTACAGCAGAATACATTACACATTACTCTTAGAGGAAGTGCGCTAACTGACCCAGGTGTCTCACACACACACACACACACACACACACACACACTGCTCCTGATGATTTGATGTTGGTGCATTAATATGGTGTGTATTTATAGACAAGTGTGTAATGAAATAAAGTATGAATTAAAGTATGAATGAAATTAAAGTCCTGTTATCTGGAACACAGAGCTGGAGGTCACATGGGTTAAGTGTTTCTCTGTCAGAGTTTAGCACTAATTACATATGCTAACTGTTAACGTGCTATCCAGCAAACCAAGCTAACCAAGCAAACTGATCAGATGATCAGCATCCCCAACCACCAAGACTGTGACTGCCAAACCTAATCTATTACTGTTTTTATGCCTTATCTAATCTATTACTGTAGATTCAAATTGTTGTGTTAAAACAGTGACTGTAGCAGGACATGTGTGTGTGTTTATGTGTGTGTGTGTGTGTGTATTTTTCCTGAAAAGCTGTTTATGAGATGATCCGTTGTAGTCAGAAGTGTTCACAGTCCATCAACCGAGTGACAGCACCGAAAAACACAACTGTCACACACACACGCAGATATCAAGCATGATAAACACCAACATCTGACAATTGCACACACACACACACACAAACATGAAGAACCAGGCACACACTCTAATTAGAGCCACTTGGGACAAAAAATTATATTGCATGTTTGCCCCCAAATTTCTTAAATATTCCTAAGAAGAATCAGATTAAAGCTGACTGATCTCTCTCTACCACACACAGACAGACACACAAACACACAGCAGGTGTCTTTGAAATGTCTGTTTTTCTACTTCTCACATGGAATATTTCCTCTTTTCCTTCCTGTTCTTTTGTTTTCTGGTTGAATAACAGCACATCAAACATGGACACACATACACACACACAATTACATGTCAGGACATCTCAGAGCTTTGAGTATGAATATAACCCACCAGCACTGAAAACAAAAATATAAGGTGTGTTTAAATATTATTTTTCATATTGTTACTCCAGAATACTACTGCAGAAACTATATTGTCCATAAGAATCACAACTTCTCAGAATCCAGTGGAATTTCATGGCCTAATAGTTAAATCTTGTCCTTATCACCTCAATGTCTCCAGTCCTGAATTCCATCAACCAGAAGTGAAACACAGAGGCCCAAGAGAAGCCTCAGGATTGCCTCATGTTACTCAGAATATGCTGAAGTAAAAACAGAAGCCTGGGCACTTCCTCCACACTGACCATATGTCTGTGCCTTAAGCCTGTTATCAGACACTACCGTACTTTTTTCCGGTGACTATCATTTATCTTTCATGGAAAATATAGCTATGAAGGAGTACAACATAAGCAACAGGGGTTCATTCATCCATCTTCCACACCAGCATTGGCCAGATTCTACTTGGTACAAAAGATTTGTGGAGGTTTTCAGCTCCGTATTAACTACAGCAGCCTAAACCCAGTAACAGACAAGTATCAGTACCCATAACCCCTCATTCCGTTAGCACCCATACAGGTGAAACCTTATCCTCCCTGCATCTCAGGAGCATAGAGACTTCAGAGAGAAGTACAAGTGGAAACAAAACACTATGAGGATCTCATAATGCCATATGGACTGATCAACACCTCCTCAGTCTTCAGGCTTCTGTCAATGATGTTTTCCATGACATGTTAGGAGCATTTGTCATAGCATATATCAACAATATTCTGAACTAATCTCCTTCACATGAAGAGCATGTCCAACATGTAAACAGATTCCTGGAGAATCAATTACATATTGTAGGAGAACATGTAGCTGATTCATGTAGATGAACATGGCGAATAAAAAACATTCTGATTCTGAAAATGTGATTCTATGTCCCAAAGCTAGCTTTCCCAGATTAAAAAATACAAACTTCTCATCAGCCACTAGTTACCCAAGGGTGCACAAGACCCACCAGCTGCCCAGAACTAAGTACTGGGGAACACCATTATTACTGACTCAATTCAATTCAATTTCATTTGTATAGCGCTTTTAACAATGGACATTTTCATAAGGCAGCTTTACAGAAATATATAAATACAAGATATAAATTTTAAATTTATGAATTTATCCCTAATGAGGAAGCCAGAGGTGATTAAAAAAACTCCCTGAGACGATATGAGGAAGAAACCTTGAGAAGAACCAGACTCAAAAGGGAACCCATCCTCATCTGGGTGCAACGGATAGTGCAATTATAAATAAATCCCTCTATAACTGTGTACTATGTGGTCAAAAAGTGGAATTATGTGTAACCACCAACATTCATTATAGTTTTATTTTTATTAAGTCTATTTTGTTGAAGTCATCAGCTGTTCACTGATGGAGACTTGAGTGCAGAACTGTTCATGGGAATTGCATTTTTGGTTTGTAAGTGGTACCATCCACAGTAATCTCATGTCACTTAAGGCTGTCCATGTGGAGCCATCCTCAGCAGTGATGAGGAATCCAACCAGAAGTAGCATGTGTAGCTCGAAAGAGAGAGAGAGAGAGATATATTATTAGGTATGCTTATTGTCAAGTAATGGTTAAGGACAATGTACTTTGCGTGCAGAGTGCCAGTAAGGACTCCGGAAGACTAGCTGTGACAGTATAACTAAAAGGGAGAGGCAGAAGGTGACACAGACATGAGGGCGTCCTGGGACATAAAGCACCAGCCACTCCACCATCAGCATTCAGAAGTTTATGAAGATTTTCTTTCTTTGAGCCCAAGCTGAAGTTGCTGAAGTCCTCCACCTCCTCTCTGTATTGAAGGTCAAACTGTATAGACAATCAAGGATTTCCTAAATTTCAGATCCTCTCCCCAGAATAGTAACTCAACACACGTGTTCTTTTTAGATGCACGCAAAACAACCTTAGGGTTCATTGTGAAGTCTCGCTCTGAGTTTATCGAGACTGACATTACTGAGAGTTTAGATGTTATTCTGGTTCTGATCCTGGTTGTTTAGTTTAGCCTTTGCACAGTCCAGTTTGTTTGTTGATCGCCTGAAGCATTGCCTGTAACATGACTTTAATTCTGAGCTTCCATTCTCATTTGTCTACGTTGCTGTTTCTTAATAAAATCCATGAACTTTCCTCAAGAACTCCAGTCTGTGCCTGACAGGGTGTGTTTCCATTTTTATCTCACTACAGAGTAAAAAAGCTCCACCACATCCTGCATATAAACAGCCTGAGAGACTCGCCTCATTCATCTGCATGCATCTGCTACACACACACATACACTGACCTATAATATCACATCACATGACCCAACTGAATAGTGACCTTCTGTAACCTTTGCCGAACGGCTTATCTTACCCTGCTGTGTGTGTGTGTGTGAGTGTGTGTGTGTGAGTAAAAGACCAGCAGGCATGAAGGACATTGGCTTTTGCTCCCTGTGTGTGTGTGTGTGTGTTCAGACAGCAAAAGCAAAAGTGAATAGAGTGGTTTTTAAGACTAATATTCTTAGGATTTTAACTGTGAATCTCAGCAGTGTTGTGTTTTGGTGTTGTTAACTATGAGGGGCAAGAGATTCACATTAATATAGGTGAATCACTCAAGGAGTCATTTACAAATGTAAGTGAATCACTCAAGGAATCGTTTATTTGTCCATCTGTCTGTATTTCATTTGTCTCTTCTCTCTCTATGAATCTCTGTTTGGTTGCAACATTTAGTTGCTTCCATATTGTCTGTGAATGGTGAAACTGGGATCTCCACCCATAAACACACACACACACACATACACACACTGTTGAATAAACCATGAGCTCGGTTCGGTGTGCTCTGAGTAGCAGCTGCTAAGTGGCCACGCCAAAACACACACACACACACATACACACACAGAATTCTTCTGGGTCACTTAACTCTACCAGCATCACAGAACACACACAGTATCCCTTTGGTATCCCTGCTACAGTAGTGAACATGTGTGTTTTATTTGTAGAAGAGGAAAGAAGGTATACACACACACACACACACATTTGCCAAAGGATACACATCCAAACACAAAAACTCTAACTGACTTTGAATTTAAAAGAGACCACCAAGCAAAAGGAAAGCATAAAACTGCAGATATTTTCTAGCTAATTTTGTTGGTTCTATTTTCCAACAAACTAGTAGCCTGCGTTAAAGCGCTCTGATCCTGACCAGGCAGTTACCAAGGATGAATAAACACTGTAACTACATCACTCAGCGATGCACACTCATGTTCACAATAATGTTTGTGTTAATGTTCACAGTAATGTCTGCGGTGACATTCATGTTAATGTTCTCCTTAATGTTGACATTAATGTTAATATTAATGTTAGCGTTAATGTTTATGTTAATTAATGTGTTAATAAATGTGTTAATGAATGTGGTCTTTATTAGAGCTTCATATCTGACCGCTCACTCATGCCTGCTCACAGTGTATGTTGTTGTTATTGTGTCCAGTGAGATCTCAGTCCTGATGCACACCTCTAATCACACACACACACACTATAACATGACCCATTTTAAAGAGTGTGGAGAACAGCTATATTAATTATCAGTTCTGTAGATGAACACTTGTTCTGTCTGATTATCAGCTAATTAATCTCCCAGGAGAACAAATTGAGCTCCGAACAACAGAATACACTCATACTGAGTGCACAGACAGAGAGAGAGAGAGAGAGAGAGAGAGACAGGGAGATAGAAACACACAGAGACACACACACTCACACACACACATACACACTATAGAGAGAGAGAGAGAGAGAGAGAGAGAGAGAGAGAACCATGCACAAACAAACACACACACACACAGACAGAGAGAGAGACAGACAGACAGACAGACAGACAGGGAGAGAGACACACAGAGACACACATACACAGAGAGAGACAGACAGACAGGGAGAGAGACACACAGAGACACACACAGACACAGAGAGAGAGAGAGAGAAAAAAAAAACCCTTGTCTCTGGCGTGGGTTGTGCTGCGAAGGCCGTCCCAGCCTTTAGCTGGCTTGTCGAGGCCACTCCCTCAGCCACTCCCTCGGCCTCTGGTATGAGCCCCGCTGTCACCCCGCTGCCTGAGTTCGGCTGACTAGGCTCGGTCGATGCCCTTCTGGGCTGCCATTGGTTCTACTGCATCTGCTTGGCCTGATCTGCATGATTTGGATAAAGTCCGCTGCATCCATGAGGATCGGCTTTATACAGGGTGGTGTTGAATAATGAGCTGAGGGAAATACCGGATCAGTGTTCATGGTTCTGTACTGCTCTCTCTTTGTAGTGTCTCAGGGTGAAGTCTTTATTTGTGCCATTGTTATGCATTTACCTCATTCCCAGCCAATGAGCTCTCAGCGTGGTTACCATGGGCAACCAGGCCACACCCCTCCCTCATCCCTCCTTAGAGCTGGTTTAAAACAGAATCCTGTTTTCTGGGATAATGAGATAAGGACCATAGACCGCCCTCTGCCTCTGTGTGTGTGTGTGTGTGTGTGTGCACGTGTGTGAATGTGCACATGTGCATGTGTGAGCCTGTGTGTGTGTGTGTACGTGTGTGTATGTTAAGAAAGTTAGTATCAGAGAGCTCAGTTCTGGGAAATTCAAACGCCATCAAACAATAAGTTGCTTTGTGACAATGTCCATTTTAAAAGCACTATACATATAAAATTGAATTGAACTGAATTGACTGAACACACACACACACACACATGATTGCCTTTGACATCCCACATGGTCCTTGAGAGTCTCAAGCTGCCACCAAAAAAATCCTTGTGTGTGTGTGTGTGTGTGTGTGTGTTTAGTGTTCGTTCAGATGTTCACTGACGTGACAGGTGTTAATGCATTTCTTACAGGAGATGGAGACTTTCACGTTTATATTCCATATTTCACGTGAGGAAGATCCACTGCTCTTCATTCAGTCCCCAATCATCCAATCAGATTGCCAGATTTAATCCAGATACAGATGAATGAACCAATCACCAATCAAGAAAACAAGGTCAGAGTATGTTTTAGAAAGTGTGTTACTCTCTCTCTCTCTCTCTCTCTCGCTTTCTCTCTGTGTCTTACTCTCTTATGCATTCTCTCAGTCTATCTGTTTTCCTCTCTTTCTCTTTTCCACCACGTTACCCTTGATTCCCTCTTTCTCTAATCTCTAATCCATTGTCCACTATCTCCATCATTCTCTCTCTTTCTCACGAAATTGACTCTCTGTCACTCCTTCTCTCTCATTACAACTCCATACCTCCTCCTCCTCCACCTCCTCCTCCACCTTATCTCCCTCTACATATTATTCTCTTTCTCACTGCAACACACCTCCTCTATTATTTTGCTCTTATTACCCATATCACCTCTCTCTCTCTCTCTCTCTCTAATGATGTAAACTCAGAGTAATAGGATGTATATGTGTTATAAGGGGCATTAACTTTGTCCCTGACTCTCTCTCTTTCTCTCTCTCTCTCTCACTCTCTCTCTCTCACTCTCAGGGTAAGAGCTGCTAATTGGAGGAGAGGACTTACAAACCCTTACACCTCATTATCCACCTTTCACCCAGGGAGAGAAAGAACATTCCACTCATGTTAGGCTGTTACACACACACACACACACACACACTAATATCTGTGCATCCTTTGTCTTGATCTCTTTTTATTTAACCACACCCAAACTCATGGCCATGTCCTTCACAGAGACTGACAGACACACAGGCCACACCCCCCTCATTAAGACTGATAGATGCACAGGCCACGCCTCCTTCACTGAGACTGACAGGTACACAGGCCACACCTCCTTCACTGAGACTGACAGACACACAGGCCACACACCCCTCATTAAGACTGATAGATACACAGGCCATGCCTCCTTCACTAAGAGTCACAGATACACAGGCCACGCCTTCTTCTGACATATGCTAGACTGATGCTCTGAGACTTACAAGGTCACACTGCCCTTGCACACGTGTGTGTGTGTGTGTGTGTGCGTGTGCGTGTATACAATGAGCTGACTGGATGAAACTGTACTGATATAACTGCTGTGACCTTTCCTCTGGGCAGCAGGTGCAGATCAGCACAAAAGTCTGTGTGTGTCACATTGGACGAACTGTTTAAATGATCCTGCAGGCAGTGTGTGTGTGTGTGTCTGAGATTTCAAATGTCTGACTGCACTAATGCACTAATTAGTAAGTCTGTAGTAAACTCTTCACACACACACACACACTGCCTGCAGGATCATTTAAACAGTTCATCCAACATGACTAATAGTCTACTGGCATATTCTAATGAGATTATTAATATGCTAATTAATTCCACATGATATGTAATGATTTTTTTTCTCGTTAAAGATTAGTTAGCCAAAGTCTTTAACTTTTACATTGCAGATTAATGAAGCTAATGGAAATTTCTCTTTGACTGCTGCATACAAACACACACACACACACACACAGTAGGATGGTAGTGTAGCTTTATCTCAGCAGGAGGCGGAGATTTCTCTTTAGGTATTCTCAAGGACATCCACATTCAGCTTTCTTAAGATTAAAGAACTTGTGATAGAAACAGCATGTGATTTCAGTGCACACACACTCTTACACACACACAAGCACACACAAGCACACACAAAAGGGCAGTACGACCTCGTAACACTGCTGTCAAGACACAGCGCATCAATCTAGCGTCCATCAGAAGGAGGCGTGGCCTGTGTACCTGTTAATCCCAGTGAAGGAGGTGTGGCCTTCAGTAATCAGTAATTATTGTTAAAAATATCCAGATATAAGATGATTACACACACCTTGCAGCCAGAAACCATTTCCTCTGACCATGTTATCCAAAATTACAGGCCTGTAGTCAGAGTTTGTGACTTTAAGAATTACATCAATATTTACGTGAAGAAAGAGTCGGGTTACGCAGCTGCGTAGTTGATTTTCTGAGCTCCACATTCAGATTATTAAAATCACTTGCGTGTAGTTCACGCCACTGTGATTGCCAGATTTTTCAGGAGTAGATGTGTCTGAGACGGAGTTTTTCAACAGCAACTAGAGCACCGCCTCTACACACAAACACTCACCTTTAAACCTGAAACAGTTCAGGGTATAAAATGCGGACTGATAAAGTAAATAGTGTTTTTTTTTCTTTGCTGTCAAATGTAATATGATGTGATAAAAAAGCAAGAGAAAATTTAAAAATTAACAATAAAAGAATAATATGGTGATATATTCAATTCAATTCAATTTTATTTTTTATAGCTCTTTTAACAGTGGACATTGTCACAAAGCAGCTTTACAGAAATATATAAATTCAGGATATAAGTTTTAAACTTATAAATTTATAAATTTATCCCTAGGGCTATATGAATATATGAAAGAGAAGATGGTGAGCACTGAAATAAATCTAATAGGATTCTAGTATATCACCAGTATATTGCTGCATGAATAGTGATAGTTGTAATTATCACATTAATCACTGGTTTAATTTAACAGAATGGCTTCCACACTCATTATTCAGCAGCACATAAAAATAGCACTTGATCCAGCACAGACTGTTATTTTACATTTTATTTTTTATATAGTGCTCTGACATTATATCCATAAAAAAATTCACTCCTCAAGATAAGTGACGCCTCTGTTTAAGCCGCGTCTCCTGTCCTCCATGTGAAAAAAAACATTTTTTGTGTACTTTAAAGGGACAATATTGAAGTTCAAGTTTTTTATTTGTCACCTACAGAGACTTATACAGTGTACAATTCTGGCAGCGAGATTCTTAACTGCAGGTTCCCCACAGGACGAACACTACAGGGAGCAAAGACACATCGAACATGAAATGCACAACAGTGCAGAGAAGAAACAATAAATAATGTGCATTGTAATATGTAAATTCATACATTTAAAATTTATATCCTGAATGTATTTATTTCTGTAAAGCTGCTTTGTGACAACGTCCATCGCTAAAAACACTATACAAATAAAACTGAATTGAATTGAATTCCTCCTCTCAGTGCACACTGTGGCCCTCAGAGCACGTCACCACTTCCAGGCTGAACAGCGTTTCTTCTGTGTCTTGTGTTTCTGTGTCTTGTGTCACAGTGTGATGCTGATCTCTGCCCTGTGTGTGTGTGTGTGTGTTAACATGAATGTTAGGTCATAACATGCTCTCACACACTCACACGTCCCTCAGGTAAGTGTCCTCAGGTTTAATTAGTAATCTCTCTCTCTCTTCCACACACACACACACAGTTTAGTGGAGACAGATGGTGTTGACCAACAGGAAACATTAAGGGAGAAAAATTGTGCCACTGATTCATCTCGTGGGGGGAGACACACACACACACACACACACACACATTTTATCCGGCGGAGATGACAGCGGCTGTAATTACATTACTGAATTATATAAATCTAATCATCTCTACAGTGTGTGTGTCAGTGGTGAGATCTGGTATAACTAGAGTTCCTTTAACTACCACACACACACACACACACACACACACACACACACAGACACACACACACGCACAGTGAGTACAGCAGCAGACCAAGCTGTAATTTTTTTTTAAAGATACACAGTTTTAAAATCATTAGATCAATTATTAAAGCCATCAGCAAAAATGGTCTTTTTTACTCTCTCTTCCCCGAAGGCTGATTAATCACAGTGTTAATTCCTGTGTTACAGAAAAGAAAGGAATCTGGTGGTGCGCATGCAGAAATACACTCATACGTCAGTTTGTAAAAAATAAAACATTTTACCATCCTCAAATAAAAATTCTTCTACTACTACTACTACTACTACTACTAATAATAATAATAATAATAATGACAAAATAAACAATAAAATAAACACCATGAAATCTGGACTCAGCCTAGACATAAAATAAAATATAAAGAGACTACAAATAATAAATCGCACCAAACACAGGGGAATAGAAATAAAATCTTCCATAAAAACATGAACCAGGTCTGACAGGCTTAGAAGAAAGAGTCAAATATTCCACAGTTTCAGTGTAAACGGAGAAAAGAAACTCACAGAAACTCACAATAACACACAGACACTGATGGGATCCCAGTGATCCTGCCTGATCTGCTCTACTTCTGCTTGGAGCCGCGTTCCCCGGAGAATCACGGGCTGCTGCTGAGGATGATCTGCATGGACAGCCTACAGTTTAGCGTGAGATTGCTGTGGATGGTACCACACAGACACCGTAAAGACGATTGTAGCTGCTCTCACTTAAATCACTTAAAGACTGCACTTACTAAAAGTTTAAACTCATGTCTCATGCATTATACAGTGCTTAACTTCACTTTCTACTACAGACTTAAAGTGAAATCTCTAATGAAATCAAAAATGACTCTAATGCTCATACTCAAGTTCATTTCAACACATCAGTACTTTTTGACTTTATTGTGTATATTTGTGGAAGAGGAATGATTTATAATCGGGAAGTGGTAGCTCAGTGGTTAAGACGTTGGACTCCTGATCGGAAGGTTGAGAGTTCAAGTCCCAGCACCGCCAAGCTGCCACTGCTGGGCCCCTGAGCAAGGCCCTTAACCCTCAACTGCTCAGTTGCATAAATGAGATAATTGTAAGTCGCTCTGGATAAGGGCTTCTGCCAAATGCCATAAATGTAAATGTATCCGTTGCACCCAGATGAGGATGGGTTCCTTCTGAGTCCAGTTCCTCTCAAGGTTTCTTCCTCATATCGTCTCAGGGAGTTTTTCCTCACCACCATCACCTCTGGCTTCCTCATTAGGGATAAATTTAAGTCTATATCTAGATTTCTGTAAAGCTGCTTTGTGACAGTGTCCATTATTAAAAGATTTATATAAATGAATACAATTGAATTGAAAAACACAGAAGCACAAATCTCACTGTATTTAATTTCATCCTCAGGACAGCAAAAGTCTCTGATATGAGAATAAAAGTCTCTTTACTCTCTTTACTGGGACAGATTTTGGTTGTTACTTGTGTCGTGGACAGATGTGTGCAAGCCAAGTGTAAATGGGTGTAAGTGATAGTGTTCTCTAAATGGGGAAAATAAATCTGAAATACACACTGGGGCTTCATCATGTTGGGCCTGAAAACTGATCACTAAAACTTCAATATAATTTCTAAAGATGATGAGTGAAAAAAGCACTGCAGTAAAGTAATAAACTGCTCCTTATGTGTAGAGTTTGTGTTCAGCCTTCCTCAAACATTCACACACACACATACACACTGACCTACAGGAATCCAGACAGAGTCACACAGTCCTCTTTTTTCGCCATTAGAAGAAATGTAAAGTGCAGGATCAGACATTTTTTTCCTGGACAGAGAGGATTCGTGAACTTCCCAGCTCGTTAGGAGGCTGGGGTTAGAGCGCAGGATCAGACGTGATACAGCTCCTCTAAAGCAGACAGCTCCTCTAAAGCAGACAGCGTCTCTAAAGCAGACAGCTCCTCTAAAGCAGACAGC
>CM075008.1:1019292-1031232 GCA_037576675.1 Pangasius sanitwongsei | reverse complement strand
CACATGGTTCCTGTGCCGAGTCCTACACTACACACTCACACACACACGGTTCCTGTGCCGAGTCCTACACTACACACTCACACACACACAGACACACATGGTTCCTGTGCCGAGTCCTACACTACACACTCACACACACACGGTTCCTGTACCGAGTCCTACACTACACACACACACACGCGGTTCCTGTGCCAAGTCCTACACTACACACTCACACACGGTTCCTGTGCCAAGTCCTACACACTCGCACACACATGGTTCCTGTACCGAGTCCTACACTACACACTCACACACACGGTTCCTGTACCGAGTCCTACACTACACCCTCACACACACACGGTTCCTGTGCCGAGTCCTACACTACACACTCACACACACACGGTTCCTGTACCGACTCCTACACTACACACTCTCACACGGTTCCTGTACTGATTACACATACACACCCATCACCACACACACACACACGTAATCATGATTAAACTGTCAGCTGAGTCACATTGGTCTGGGCTTTGACTTTTGGGAAGGTGTGTGTGTGTGTGTGTGCGTGTGTGTGTGTGACTCATAAAGCAGGATTTGTATGGGAAAGATCCTACAATGACCATTCACCACACACACACACACACACACACACACTTGCTGCTGCATGTCTGTTTCTCTAAAGCGGTGATACGCATGTTACCATCAGTCATCCATTTCTGCATCACATGGCCTGGACATGCCTTTCTGTGTGTGTGTGTGTGTGTGTGTGTGTGTGTGTGTGTCACACTGCTGTAATGTAATGTTTGGGTCTCTGTAGTTCTGTATGATGTACTGTACCCCTCTGTGTAGCCGTCTGTCTCCTATTTGTCTCAGTGCTGTAGATGATGTAGACAGTTCTGATGGAAACAGCTCTCTAACAGTGGCTTCTAAGTGAGGAGTTAATGTGCTGTGTGATGGGCCGAGGACTGAGTGTCTCGCCCTTGTTTCGGGTGGAGAGAACCTATAACGCGTGAGGATGAACGAGTGCAATGGCCCCACAGTGAGGGCTCGGGAACCAGATACACTCATGACCACCAAGAAGAGAGAGTCATACCAGAGAGAGACAGAGGAAAAGACAGAGAATGGAAGAGAGAAAGAAAGACAGAAAAAGAAAGACAAGAGACTGAGTAAGAGAGATAGACAGTAAGAGAGAGACTGGGAGGGAAAAAGAGCGTGAGAGAGAGATAGTTAAAGGGTAAACAAAAATGAAAGAGACAATAAGGGAATAAGAGAGAGACAGAGGGAGAGACAGAGTGAGAGAGAGGTGTGTTTGGTATAACAGAAGAGTGAGACTTGCCTTAAGCAACTCAAACACTGCCGAGGGTGCCAATACTTTTAATCTCAGTAAAAACAGTTAAGTGTTGCAGTAGCTACAGGTAAGTAAGTGATTCACTCGAGGAGTCATCTACAAATATAATTGATTCACTCGAGGAATCATCTACAAATATAACTCACTAACAGACTCTTTCCCTGAGTTACAGTGAACACATTCTGTCTAATCAGAGACAAAGACGTGGGAAGGAGGCAGAGCCTGAAGCGGAATGCACACTGCTAAAATGCCAGAATTAACACTGTGTTTGGGGCATAATGTGGCACATTTTGAATAAAGTTTCCCAGTTGGTTAGATGAAGTGAACAGTGTGTGTTCAGGTGTGTATTTCAGGTGTGTGTTCAGGTGTGTGTCTTCCTCATGGTGAAGTTTGCATCAGTTGTGGAATAAACGCAGAATCTGTAATTCACTCAGGCCGCTGTGCGGTGGTTATATAATGGATGTTATGTAATGTGTGTGTGTGTGTGAGTGTGTGAGAGTGTGTGTGTGTGAGTGTGTGAGTGTGTGTGTGTGTGTGTGTTCAGGTGTATGTTGATCTCGCGTGACAGAGAGGACAATGCACACCAGCAGTACACCAATACGGAGCACCAGGGCGGAGACCTTCACCTGAGCCAGGTGTTCCACCTTCACTCTGCTTTCACTCAGTGATCAAGTCAACAAGCTTTATGTAACAGAACAAAACACCTGAACTGATATGACCTGAACACTGAACCTGAACACTGAACACTGAATCTGAACACTGAACACCGAACCTGAACACTGAATCTGAACTGAACACTGAACCTGAACACTGAATCTGAACTGAACACTGAACCTGAACTGAACACTGAACACTGAATCTGAACTGAACACTGAACATTGAAAGTGTTTATTAAAATCAGGAAGCTGTAATAATGGCCTTAATAAAGTCACACACTTGTCACATCGTCGCTTTAACACTTAAACTACAGAAATTTGTTTCTCATTTGGTCCTGATTTCTCCTCAGCAGGTGATAAAAACTTCATCAAGTCTCGAACAGCAGAATAAATTATTATAAAATCGGCTAATCACGCTAAAACCTCTTCAGGAGGACCCTGACTGATATTAAACACTAATCCCACATTCCCCTCAATCAGTCTCCATTATTCTGCACGCTGTTACTTAACACTCCCACTGGAGCTCATCGACCCGTGTGAGTTAGCATGGAAATAAACTCTGAATGCTAATGCCGGAGAGTTAGCGACACGCTAGCCTCTGATAGCTTTTTTGAAGACGGTAACTCCGAGCTTTTTTGAATACTCCCCGGACTGAACAACACAAGCCCAGTTTTGTTGGAAGCAGTTAGCGGAGTGATTGACATGTGATCGATGTGGTAAAGTGGGCGGATCTTATCCACATCTTATGCACATTTACATCCTACTATAAATCTCATCTTTATCGGTGTTTAACACCGATACTGAATGAGCTAGTGACATTTTATCCTCATTATTACAAGATTATTATTTTAACCTGAGATAAATCCAGAGTTTCAGATCTTACTGTAATGATGCTAACACGAAATGAACACAGATGCAGATCTGTTAGCTTTAACTTTATTGTCTTTCATTCTTTCTTAGCAATGTTAGCATATCGCCACCAATCTTTCTCTTTTCACTTCTTTACATAAAGTTAGAGCATAAAATGGAGCTAATATTATAGCTGCTAACTAGTTAAGCTAAGGCTAACCTCTCCAGATAGCAACTTGGTGTTAAGTTGTTAGCAAAGTCTTTAGAAAAAAAAAACTTTTGATTAATTATTATATTTTATATTTTATATAAACGTTTACAGTGTAGTTAAAACTGTTAGCTAAGTTGACTGCTGTGATGATGTCAGATGATCACGTTTCCTATTGGCTGATTGGGTTCCTCCTTAAGCCCCGCCCCTTTACAGACAGACACTCTAAATCGGAATGTTACTGATGTTTACGTAAATGTTGAATGATTCTGTATCTGTTGTTTATTATAACGTTATAACAGTGTTTTTGTAAACAGCCAGTCTAACAGGAAGTAAACAAAGGGTGGCTCCTCCCAAAGAGGAAGTGATGTGTGCAGAGAGGCAGTTACAGTGATTTAATATCAACACACACAGCGCTAACGTCTGAACAAAAACGGTGGGGTGCCGACGCGTAATTACAGTCTGGCACACCTTTATAATCACACACACAGACACACACACACACAGACACACACACACACACACACACACACACACATGCACATAATCTTATAATGATAACAAGCCTTTAAGAAACACCATATTGACACTTAATTGCACAAAAGGCTTCACACACACACACACACACACATACATACAGCAAATGTGTGACATATGCCGATGTCTCCGCCAGGCCTGCCAGCTCCCTGCTGCTCTGGATGCAGCATTTGGTCGTGCTGTGTGTGTGTGTGTATGTGTGTGTATGTGTGTGTGTGTGTGCATGAGTGCATGTGCTGATTAATATTAAATGTGTGTTTCTAGTTGTTCCACTGATGAGCGTTTGCCGTGTTGGACTTCCATCCTTCATCACAAATGGACAAATGAGTGCATGTGTGTGTGTGTGTGTGTGTGCGCATGCATGTGTGTGTGTGTGTTTGTGTGCGCATGCGTGTGTGTGTGCGCGCGTGCGTGTGTGTGTGTGTGCGCGCGCGTGCGTGTGTGTTTGTGTGCGTGTGTGTGTGTGCGCGCGTGCATGTGTGTGTGTGTGTGCGCGCGCGTGCGTGTGTGTGTGTGTTTGTGTGCGTGTGTGTGTGTGTGCGCGCGTGCATGTGTGTGTGTAAGTGATGAGGTCTGAATCAGACTGAGGTCCTTTCAAAAAGGTATAAAACATATTTCCACATGATTACAGCACTGATTTGTTTGTTTGTTTGTGTCATTAACATTATTTTATTTTCTGCACTTTTGTGAAATCTGCTTTTAGATTAAAATTGATTCTTGTTTGTGTTTACTTGTTGTTTTTAGATTATTAAATGTAATTAGTATTTAAATGGATGACTCGGGTTCTGTGTAGAACACTATCAGGTTCTGTTCTTCTTCTAGTGAAGGTTCTAATCAGGACCACGTTCAGGACACAGAGAACCCAAGGAACCTGTTTGTCTCCGAGAGTGAGATCACTGCAGCACCACCTTCATCCTACACCTCATCATGTCATTAAACACTAACAACCATAACATCCTATCACACACACACACACATTATACATAATTCTCTGTGTGTGCTCACTGACAGCAAAACTCCAGCACAGCTGTCAGTGTGTGTGTGTGTGTCTGATTGGCCAGTATGAGAATGTAGGAAGGAAACCCCCTATACACACACACACACACAGCTGCAATATATATTCAGCATATCTTAATACACACCTGTCTGTGTAATTCTTCTGTGTGTGTGTGTGTGTGTGTGTGTGTGTGTGTGTGCGTACATGTGTGTTCCTCTCATATCATCTGTCACTAGCGACAAGTGAAAGTATATCAGTGTGTCAGCACTTCCCACGAGATAGAGGAAACACACACACACACACACACACACACACACACACTGCAAGTGAAATAATAACAGTTTATATTATATTTTATATATGCATTTTATTATTATTATTATTATTGTTATTATTATTATTATTATTCTTGTTGTTGTTATGAAGTTCTGGCTCTGCATTCATATGAGATGAATCGCCCTGAATTCCATTATTCCTCATTCCCATTGGTCACGGCCACGTTTTCTACTTTGCATAAAATTAAATGTTTTCCAGGCCACACCCACTTTATTTGTTATGTTAGAAGTCTCTCCTGCTCTCCTCAGCAGGAGCTCCTCTCTGATCTGCTTCATATCACACCTACAGGAGAAGTTCACTTTCACCTCCTCACTGCAGAAGTTCCTCAAGGTTCCTCCTCAGGGTTCCTCAGGGTTCTTTCTCAGGGTTCCTCCTCATGACTCTACTCTGGTTCTCCTCACACACCCTGTCCTGAGGAGAACACTTTATTCTGTAATTCTCTGCACTGGTGTTTAATGTAAAGCTCACACAGCAGTATTTAGTAGAAATTACAGGTCTACTATTTTATAATGTCGCAGTTCATCAGTCCACAGAATGCTAGCTAACGTTCTGATCTAAACATTAATACAAATCACTTCCATCACACTGCTACAATAATTCAGTTCACACACAGGAGTTTATTTCCACACAGTGCGTAGCGTCAGCTGCTAGTTAGCTCATTGCGTCTGAAACTATCTGATAATAAAGTTTAACAGTTTGTCACTCTGCACTATCATGAAGTAATAACAATTATAATTTAAACCCATTTGATTAAAAAAACACAGCAGAGGAGAAACACCGTGAGCTTTCACGTAGCATTAGCAGCTTTACAAAAGAGAACACAGGATCTGTCTCAGTGCTAAAGTACAGCGTGCTAAATGATGTTAGTAACTGAAAATGCGCTACATAAAAAAACATGGCTACATGATGCTCACTCCTTGCTAATAGCGTTTTATTGCTAATTCGCACAGATTTTCAGCCTCAGTCTGATGTTAGATTCGTGTTTAATAGTTTTTGGAGTAAACACAGATTTCAGTACTGAAGCGGGTGTGTGTATGTGTCTGTTAGCTGTAAGTGTTGTGACTTGTCGATGGAATAGCGTGCAGCGAGTGTGTGTGCCGCACCTGTGTGTGAGATTATGATTCAGCATTTAATGTTCTGCGTTCAGAATAAGAGGTTTTATCAGGTTAGAACTCGCCCAAAGCTAAGAGCTAACATTAAGCACCAATGCTAAGAACAAAAGACACACACACACACACTCTCACACACTCACACACACACACACTCCTGCACCAACTGCCGTGTGTGTGAATATTCTTGTCCTGTTCGGAGTCAGTTGGCTGGACGAGCTGACTCCGGACAGGAATATTCTCTCACACACACACACTCACACACACACACACATACTCACACACACACACACACAGTGTCCTCTTCACCCCAAATAAAGTAGCTAACAAGCAATGTAAACTAATAGCCTTCAGTTTAGCGAAGTTTCACGCAGGTTTATATTAATGCGCTCGTTCTAATACGTTATCGTCTCTATAGCAACAGCTCATTCACAGCAACATGTACAGCGGATGCTCAGATTAAGAAAATCATCAATCTGGTGAAGTTTCTCAGTAACATAAGTAACAAACTGCGATTATTTTTGTCTTATTAACTTGAAGAGAGAGAATAAAGAGAGGCTGGTGAGGGAACGACTGTTTATAGCTGCTATAACGTAAGCGACAACAGGAACTGACTCGCTTCACTGGACATTAACTGTAACTATAAATGGACAAAACGTACAGCGTGTCGTTCTGTAATAAATAGAATTGTAATTGTTGGTAAGTCGCTGTGGCATCAGAGCAATAAAACACTTGGGGACGTGCTGTTACAGGAAAATAATCAATTCAGTGTGGTCACAATAACTCCACTTCATCACACCACCCTGTTACTCAGTGTTTTACTGTAACACACACACACACACACACACAGTGCTTATTACATAATTAATACATACTGTTATCTAATAGTTTAGAATAATTTGTACATCAAGCGTTTAATACACACCCATTATTTAATAAAGCTGTTTAATGACCGTGTGCTGATTTACATACACACACACACACACACATACACACACACACACGCACACACACGCACACATTTAGTGCATGATGCTAAACTGATGTCTCGCTCGGACGACTGTATTTGGGGTAACAGGGACATTGTGGATATTTTATAATCATTAAGCTTTCTCACACACACACACACACACACACTAGTCTGTGGCTCCGATTGCACCTCGTCTTCACTTTGCAAAAGGATAATACCAACCCATTCACACACACACACACACACACACAGTTATCAGCACACTTCCTCACACTGGAACAATAGAGGACGGCGATAGCGCAGTAGCAGCTCCATCCTGCTGCTCAATTGAGATGCTAATTCAGAGTGTTAGCACGTTTTGTTAATCTGCATTAGCAATGAGAGTCATTGTGTCAGTGTGTGTGTGTGTGTGTGTGTGTGTGTGTGTGTGTGGAGGCATCTGTGTAAATGGCAGTGGAGTTCAGCAGTGACTGCATTATTCATCATTAAATCCTGCACTGATATTACATTCTCAACTAACCGTAATAATCACAGTTTAACGATATTATCACTATATTGTGTTTTTAATCACATTACAATCAAACATGGTGAAGTCAGTGACATAACACACACACTCACACTCACACACACACACACCATTTAACTGGTTAAAGTACAGAAAACTAGATGCTAAGCAGCTAAACATATGGCTGTGAATGACTGAGGCGGTTGCTTTATCTAGCTAGCACATAGCTATTAAGTCTTTTCTAAAGTCATAGTTACCATGGAAACAAGACAGTACCATCCGGAACATCAGCATTTACCTCAGACGTGTTGATAAATCACTAAGAAAAACCTCCATATTACTGATATTACACTTTACTTGCACTTAGCATCAAGCACTAGCTAGTACTTAGCCATATAGCCATAGCATAGCTAGTACTTAGCCCATCAGTGTTTTATACAGACAGTTTAAAGACACAGTGAGAGTGGAAACGTTACAGAACCATCCGGAACATCAACTTTTACCTCAGATTTCTTATTAATTTGGTACAAAAAACCTCAGTATGAATAAAATTACATGTTAACTGCACTGAGCACACTGCAACTGCTACAATTACACTTCAATGTGATTAGCATTGAGGATGGTGTTAGCTGTCTGATTTTAACTAGCCAGTGTTAGCTATGTTGTTGTCTGGTGTTAGCTATGTGGCGTTAGCTATGTCGTGTTAGCTGTCTGGCGTTAGCTGTTAGCTCTGTGCTGTGTTGGATGAGGAATATTAGCAGATTAGCAATTGATATCTGATGAATAAAATAGCTTCGTCCCAGAGAGCTCTCGTTCACTCAAACACTTCATTTGTAGAGTAATTGCTTTGACCTGCATAATGTCCTTCATTAATTTAATAGCATAACACACACGCGCACACACACAAACATACACACATGCGCGCGCACACACACACATGCGCAAATGAAATGAGGACTCGGGCGAAGTTCGACATCATCACATTGGTTCCACATCGTATATTTAACAAACATGCAATGATAATTTGGAGTTGGGTCACTGAAGGATCTTTGTTACACACACACACACACACACTCACACTCACACATACAATCTCACACACACTCTCACACACTCACACACACACTGTTGGAGGTTCACTCTACTGGGAATCATTTTATTTTTTGTAATTAGTCCTATTAACCCAGTTCAATCTTCCAGGAACAATCACAATATTTTGTGTGTGTGTGTGTGTGTCAGTGTGTGTGAGTGTGTGTGTGTGTCAGTGAGTGTGTGTGTGAGCGTGTCAGTGTGTGTAAGTGAGTGTGTGTGAGCGTGTCAGTGTGTGTGAGTGAGAGTGTGAGTGAGTGAGTGAGTGTGTGTGTGTGTGTCAGTGAGTGCGTGTGTAAGTGTGAGTGTGTGTGTGTGTGTGTGTGTGTGAGCATGTCAGTGTGTTTATTTCACTAAAATTAATTTCAATAAAATAAACTTTTCATTAAAATGTACAGAAGACTAACGTTACATATTTTCTGTAAAATAGACTCACAAGTTATACACACACACACTCACACACACACACACACTCTCACACAAACACACACACACTCTCACACACACTCACACACACACAGTCTCTCACACAAACACACATGCACATACACACTCTCACACACACACACTCTCACACACACACACACACACTCTCACACAAACACACACACACTCTCACTCACACGCTCTCTCTCACACACACACATAAGTTTAAATTTCTCCCATCCCATAATAATCTACTTATATAAAACTGTATTGTGCGATAAACTTACAGTAAAACTGTTACTTTCTGCCCTTTGATGTATGACCACTTCCTGCCCCGCCCCCTTGTTTGATAGACAGACGCAGCCTGAAGACCGGCACTGAGCCGTCGCTCCGGCTGGTGAACGCGGCCCGAAGCGTGATGTACAGCCCTGTGTGTCACACCGAACACTGCTCTACGCACACCGCACCACGGGTTGCCATGGTTACCTTTAGCTATCACACGTAATGGTAGCTGACAGCTAGCATATGTTAGCTATGAGTGCTAACTCTGTTTAAAACCTGAGCTGAAACACACACACTCTCTCTCACACACACACACACAGAGGAATATCAGCTTAATTAATGATCCATTAAATCACGTTAATACGCTCTTTGTTATAATTGTGTGTGTGTGTGTGTGTGAGTGTGTGTGTGTCTGTGTGTGTGTGTGTCTGAGTGTGTGTGTGTCTGTGTGTGTGAGTGTGTGTGTGTGTGTGTGTGTCTGTGTGTGTGAGTGTGTGTGTGTGTGTGTGTCAGTGTGTGTGATTTTTCTTCCTGCTGAATGAAGACGTGTCTAAACCTGAAGCCTTGCATGAGCCACATCTCTCTCTCTCTCTCTCTCTCTCACACACACACACTCCTCTTCCTCTCCTTTCTTCTCACCATGGAGAGACGATGAATCTCTTTAAACACCTCCCCTACATCTCTCTCTCTCTCCATCCCTCCACCTCTCTCTGTCTCTTTTGCATCTTGCTGTCTTTCTCTCTCTCTGTTTGTCTACCTGCTTCTCTCTCTCTCTCTCTCTCTCTCTCTGTATATTTACTTATTTCTCTATGACTGTCTCTTCATCTGTTTCTCTCTCTTTCCATATTTTTCTGTGTTTGTCCCCCTCTCCCTCTCCCCTCCCTCTGTTAGATAAAAGAGGGAAAACAGGGAAGAAGGGAAAGCAGCCAAACCCACATTTTGTGAGGGGGTGAGAGACGGAGGGAAAGGGGCGGAGCCTGAGAGGGCGAGTAACACAGTGGGCGGAGCTAAGGAGAGAGAGTGGGAGGAGGGACTAGCCTCTGATTGGTGCGCGTGTGTGTGAGTGTGTGTGTCTCAGGTTTCAGCCTCGGTGCGTGTGTGTGTGTTAGTGTGTGTGTTAGTGTGTGTGCGTGTTAGTGAGTGTTTTTCTCGGTGGAGAGAAGTTGGAGGAGTTCGAGCTCGCGCTGGGATTGTTCTGACCCGAACTGGAATACACACACACTCACAGGAGCGCGCGCAAGGATACACGGGGATTCACGCGCGTGGACACGGAACACACACACACACACGGATTCAGATGAGGTGAGTACTGAAACACACACACACACACAGAGGGGTTTCTGTAAGGCAAGCACCAAGTGCTATTTTAATCACAGCACACACACTCACACACACACACACACACACTCACACACACACACTTTTGTCATTTCATTTTGGGACGGAATTTATTTTGAAGCACACACACTCTCTTCACCCCCATTCACTTAAGCGCAGCGCATACAATAAAAACCGTGAGTGTGTGTGTGTGTGTGTGTGAGTGTTGGGGGGTTTGGGGAGGGGGTAGTTTGGCTCCGGAGATCAGAAAGCTTTATCCCGGACCTTTTCCCCTCCTCCGAGTGGATTTAACACACACACACACTCTCACGCACGCACACACACACACACACACACACACACTCTCTCTCTCTCTCACACACACACACACAGTTTGGATATACGACCCGGAGCTCCGCTGCTCATTCATGCTGCTGAGGTACGACTTAACTCTTAATAATAATAATAATAATAATAATAAACATATTATTAATAATAAATATATCTCATACTCATTAATTCCTCTTGTGTTTAGAGCTGTGTGTGTGTGAGAGTGTGTGTTTTAAATTCGTGTTTATGGACTTTCTGTAATGTTAATGTTTAATTATTAACTATTATATGTAATTAATTATTAATGCGGATGTTAACGGTGTTAATGAAGAAGACGCGGTGTTTCTGATTTATTACTCAGTAATAATAATGTAATAAACACTCGCACAGGAGGACCAGACTCCACTAACACGCCGCAACCCGAGCTGAACTCAGTTATAATATCACGATAGGACACACGCACACACACACACACACACACACGGCCAGAGTGTTAATGAATAACTCCTGCAGAGTTAAATTAAGTGTTAAGGTGTTAAAGTCACAGAATTATTAACACACTGTACAGCGTGAATCACAGAGCGCTCCGACTGAACATCATTACATTAACACCTCTACTGTACAACAGTGCAGCGTTAGATTAACACACCACGTCGAGAGGAATTATAGAATTAAAACCAAATTTAAAATGCTGAAATTCACTGTGTTAATTAACTTTTACATTCAAATCAACAGCTACACAATTAGCTTAAATTCATCACTGAATTAACACAGAGAGGAGCACTGCAAATCCGTGTAGAAGTAGTGCATGTACAGTGTAGAATTAACACACAGCTACAGTGTAGTAATATACTGTAGAATTAACACACAGCTACAGTGTAGAGTAATATACTGTAGAATTAACACACAGCTACAGTGTGGAGTAATATACTGTAGAATTAACACACAGCTACAGTGTAGAGTAATATACTGTAGAATTAACACACAGCTACAGTGTAG
>CM075008.1:1008438-1019282 GCA_037576675.1 Pangasius sanitwongsei | reverse complement strand
GTAATATACTGTAGAATTAACACACAGCTACAGTGTAGAGTAATATACTGTAGAATTAACACACAGCTACAGTGTAGAATTAATGCATGGTGTTAAATGCAGTGTAGAATTAATGCATGGTGTTAAGTGCAGTGTAGAATTAATGCATGGTGTTAAATGCAGTGTAGAATTAATGCATGGTGTTAAGTGCAGTGTAGAATTAATCCATGGTGTTAAATGCAGTGTAGAATTAATGCATGGTGTTAAGTGCAGTGTAGAATTAATCCATGGTGTTAAATGCAGTGTAGAATTAATGCATGGTGTTAAATGCAGTGTAGAATTAATGAACACAGCTGTGCACTAATACCTGCAGTGTAGAATTGACAGGAGATTTCACCAGATGAACTTTACTGATCCCTCAGAGAGCGAGTGTGTGTGTGTGTGTGTGTGTGTGGAGTTCAGCTGAATTTAGTACTATAGGTGTTAATTCTACACAGTGTTGATTCGTTTCTGTGCCTGTGTGAAGTGAAAGTGGCGCTCCGTGTGATAAACACGCGTGACCTTCGTCCTTGGCGTGTAAACGCTGATCTCTGCACACAGTCCAGCCCAGGGAGCAGCTCATGAATATTCATGAGCATTGATGATTTATTCATGAGGCTGTATTGATTAGGGTTTATCATCAGTTCCTCTGTGATTCAGTGCGAGGCGACGCCCACATCCAACCTCGTGAGGAGAATCTCAGAGCTAATCACCTCCATGCAAACAACACAGGGCTGTGTGTGTGTGTGTGTGTGTGTGTGCGTGTGTGTTTGCTGAAGAACGTTCTCGATCGTATCAGTCGAATTGTGCGATAAATTAAAACAGGTTTTTTTAGATGTTAAAAGTAAAAGGTGAAGCATTTCTGTGCGGTGAGTGGCAGGCGTGTTAATGCTCTGTCAGCAAAATGAATGAACTGAGCGCACACACACACACACGCGCGCACACACACACACACACACACAGAGTTTAAAGCAGCTGTTACCCCTTGCTCGCTCTTCTCACAGGAGGATAAACAGTGAAGGTGATGTTGAAATACTCACACTGGAGCTGTGCTGATGCATCAGTGCGACTAAACATCGCAATAATTCCAGTTTATATGATTATCACTGTGTGTGTGTGTGTGTGTGTGCGGGTGTGTGTGTGTGTGCGGGTGTGTGTGCGCGCGCGTGTGTGTCATGAGGTCACGTCCTAAATTAAACCTAAACCCTAAATAGGGAAGCTACTTATTGGGAAAATGAGGCTGGAAAATTTCTGCTGGTTGTGAAAAAAAGTCTGGAGGATGTTTTTTCCTCTCCTCTTTCTTCTTTGTTGATTTTCCTATTCCCCTCCCTCTTTTACTTTCTTCCATCTGTTCCTGTCTTCTTTCCTCTTTCTCTCTATTGTCTCTCTCTTCTTTATTTATCCTTTGTTTCTCCTTTCTCCTTCATTTCTGTTTTTGTTTCAGTCTGTAATTGGATTTCCTCCTCTTTCCTTCTGTTCCCTCCATCCTGCCGCTTTTCTCTGGTCTTTTGCTCCCCCACGCGCTCGACTCGGAGCTGCTGTCATCACTGTGTATGTGTGTGTGTGTGTGTGTGTGTGTGTGTAGCATCTGGTGATGTTTAAACACCCGAGTGAATGCAGATGTGACAGGTGTTATTACACTACAGCTGCTCGTCTTCCTCTCGTGTTGTCTTCTCCTCTCTCCTCCCTTCATTCTGCTTGCCCTCCCTTTTTCACTTATTCACCCATTTCTTTTCATTTCTCACCCTTTTGTCTCCTTCTTTCTGCTCTCTTCTGTTTATTTTCCATTATTCACTTCTCTCTGTCCTCTCCTCATAGTTCTTTTCTTCTCTCCCCATTTCCTTCCTGGCATTTTGTCTGAATCCTTCACAAACCTGTTCTTTTCCTCCACATTTCCTCTAGTTTCATCTCTTTCCCTCTCTCTCTATCTCTCTCTCTCTGTTTCTCTCTCTATCTCTCTCTCTCTCGTCATTTCTTCTCTCTCCTCCCCCTTTTCCGCTTGTCTGTGTCTCGGTCAGGCCTCAGTTCACCTCTAAAGTGTTCAGGTCTCCCAGCTGCCCCCTAGGCCTCTACAGTTACACTCACACACACACACACACACACACACACACCTGCGGATCAGGAAAGAGACTCATGTTTCAAGGAGAGAAAGAAACGATTTCATTCTTCACTTGTTGTGCAAACCAAACACAGACCCATTATTATTATTATTATTATTATCATTATTATTATTATTGTTGTTGTTGTTGTTGTTATTGGTGGTTAATCTCCGTGCAGCAGGCATAAGGTGTTAATTCAGTCCTCAGTCATTTTGTTCAAATCTTTATTATTTTAGCCAGATTTGTATTTGTTGATTGTTGAAGTCGCTGTGTGGTTAAAATTCACTAACTTACTACTTAACTTTATTTAATGTGTATTAGTGAGTGAACAGTGTGTAGTCGTGAAGTGTGGTTTGTGAACAGTGTGGTTTGTGAACAGTGTGTGTAGTCGTGAACAGTGTGTAGTCATGAACAGTGTGTGTGGTCGTGAACAATGTGTAGTCGTGAACAGTGTGTAGTTTGTGAGCAGTTTGTGGTCGTGAGCAGTGTGTAGTCGTGAACAGTGTGTAGTTTGTGAGCAGTGTGTGGTCGTGAGCAGTGTGTAGTCGTGAACAGTGTGTAGTCATGAACAATGTGTGTAGTCGTGAACAGTGTGTAGTTTGTGAGCAGTGTGTGGTTGTGAGCAGTGTGTAGTCGTGAGCAGTGTGTGGTCGTGAACAGTGTAGTCGTGAACAGTGTGTGGTCGTGAACAGTGTAGTCGTGAGTAGTGTGTAGTCTTGAGCAGTGTAGTCCTGAACAGTGTGTGGTCGTGAACAGTGTGTGGTCGTGAGCAGTGTAGTCGTGAACAGTGTGTGGTCGTGAACAGTGTCGTTTGTGAACAGTGTGTGGTCGTGAACAGTGTAGTCGTGAACAGTGTAGTTTGTGAACAGTGTGTGGTCATGAACAGCGTAGTCATGAACAGTGTGTGGTCGTGAATAGTGTGTGGTCGTGAACAGTGTAGTCGTGAACAGTGTAGTTTGTGAACAGTGTGTGGTCATGAACAGCGTAGTCATGAACAGTGTGTGGTCGTGAACGGTGTAGTCGTGAACAGTGTGGCCGTGAACAGTGTGTGGCCGTGAGCAGTGTGTAGTCGTGAACAGTGTGTAGTCGTGAGCAGTGTGTGGTCGTGAGCAGTGTGTGGTCGTGAGCAGTGTGTGTTCATGAACAGTATGGTCGTGAGCAGTGTGTGGTCATGAACAGTATGGTCGTGAGCAGTGTGTGGTCATGAACAGTGTGTGTTCATGAACAGTATGGTCGTGAGCAGTATGGTCGTGAGCAGTGTGTGGTCATGAACAGTGTGTGGTCGTGAACAGTATGGTCGTGAGCAGTGTGTGGTCGTGAGCAGTGTGTGGTCGTGAACAGTGTGTGGTTGTGAACATTGTGTGGTCGTGAGCAGTGTGTGGTCGTGAGCAGTGTGTGGTCGTGAGCAGCGTGTGGTCGTGAACAGTGTGTGGTCGTGAACAATGTGTAGTCGTGAGCAGTGTGTGGTTGTGAACAGTATAGTTTTTGAACAGTGTGTAGTCGTGAACAGTGTGTGTAGTCGTGAACAGTGTGTAGTCGTGAACAGTGTGTAGTTTGTGAGCAGTGTGTAGTCGTGAACAGTGTGTAGTTTGTGAGCAGTGTGTGGTCGTGAACAGTGTGTAGTCGTGAACAGTGTGTGTAGTCGTGAACAGTGTGTGTAGTCGTGAACAATGTGTGTAGTCGTGAACAGTGTAGTTTGTGAGCAGTGTGTGGTCGTGAACAGTGTGTGGTCGTGAACAGTGTAGTCGTGAGCAATGTGTGGTCGTGAACAGTGTGTGGTCGTGAACAGTGTGTGGTCGTGAACAGTGTAGTCGTGAGTAGTGTGTAGTCTTGAGCAGTGTAGTCGTGAACAGTGTGTGGTCGTTAACAGTGTAGTCGTGAACAGTGTGTTCGTGAACAGTGTGTGGCCGTGAGCAGTGTGTAGTCGTGAGCAGTGTGTAGTCGTGAGCAGTGTGTGGTCGTGAACAGTGTGTGGTCGTGAACAGTGCGTGGTCGTGAACAGTGTAGTCGTGAGTAGTGTGTAGTCTTGAGCAGTGTAGTCCTGAACAGTGTGTGGTCGTGAACAGTGTGTGGTCGTGAGCAGTGTAGTCGTGAACAGTGTGTGGTCGTGAACAGTGTAGTCATGAACAGTGTCTTGTCGTGAACAGTGTGTGGTCGTGAACAGTGTCTTGTCGTGAACAGTGTGTGGTCGTGAACAGTGTAGTCGTGAACAGTGTAGTTTGTGAACAGTGTGTGGTCGTGAACAGCGTAGTCATGAACAGTGTGTGGTCGTTAACAGTGTAGTCGTGAACAGTGTAGTCGTGAACAGTGTGTGGCCGTGAGCGGTGTGTAGTCATGAACGGTGTGTGGTCATGAACAGTATGGTCGTGAGCAGTGTGTGTTCGTGAACAGTGTGTGGTCGTGAACAGTGTGTGGTTGTGAACATTGTGTGGTCGTGAGCAGTGTGTGGTCGTGAGCAGTGTGTGGTCGTGAGCAGCGTGTGGTCGTGAACAGTGTGTGGTCGTGAACAATGTGTAGTCGTGAGCAGTGTGTGGTTGTGAACAGTATAGTTTTTGAACAGTGTGTAGTCGTGAACAGTGTGTAGTCGTGAACAGTGTGTAGTTTGTGAACAGTGTGTGTAGTCGTGAACAGTGTGTAGTCGTGAACAATGTGTGTAGTCGTGAACAGTGTGTGGTCGTGAACAGTGTGTAGTTGTGAACAGTGTGTGTAGTCGTGAACAGTGTGTAGTCGTGAACAATGTGTGTAGTCGTGAGCAGTGTGTGGTCGTGAACAGTGTGTGGTCGTGAACAGTGTAGTTGTGAGCAGTGTGTGGTCGTGAGCAGTGTGTGGTCGTGAACAGTGTAGTCGTGAACATTGTAGTCGTGAGTAGTGTGTAGTCGTGAGCAGTGTAGTCGTGAACAGTGTGTGGTCGTGAACAGTGTGTGGTCTTGAACAGTGTAGTCGTGAACAGTGTGTGGTCGTGAGCAGTGTGTGGTCGTGAGCAGTGTAATCATGAACAGTGTAGTCGTGAACAGTGTAGTTTGTGAACAGTGTGTGGTCGTGTACAGTGTAGTCATGAACAGTGTGTAGTCATGAGCAGTGTAGTCGTGAACAGTGTCTTGTCGTGAACAGTGTGTGGTTGTGAACAGTGTAGTCGTGAACAGTGTAGTTTGTGAACAGTGTGTGGTCGTGAACAGCGTAGTCATGAACAGTGTGTGGTCGTTAACAGTGTAGTCGTGAACAGTGTGTTCGTGAACAGTGTGTGGCCGTGAGCAGTGTGTGGCCGTGAACAGTGTGTAGTCGTGAGCAGTGTGTGGTCGTGAGCAGTGTGTGGTCGTGAACAGTGTAGTCGTGAGTAGTGTGTGGTCGTGAATAGTGTGTGGTCGTGAACAGTGTGTGGTCGTGAACAGTGTGTGGTCGTGAACAGTGTGTAGTCGTGAACAGTGTGTTCGTGAACAGTGTGTAGTTGTGAACAGTGTGTAGTTGTGAACAGTGTGTGGTCGTGAACAGTGTGTGGTCGTGAACAGTGTGTGGTCGTGAAAAGTGTGTGTTCGTGAAAAGTGTTTATAGCTAAACTGAAGTAGCGTGTGATGGTGAATAAACACTGTTCTGTGAGTGTTATTGTTGATGTGTTAAGTGTTTAAATTAGAACATTTAAAGAATAATTGTATTATGGATTAATGAGTAGTGAGTGTGTGAGTGTGTGTATGAATATCAGTGTGAGGAATAACAAACACACACGTACACACACACACAGAGTATTCAAACTGTGAACATGTGATCGTTATCAGCTTCACATAAACAGCTCTGTCATCAGCCATGTTACGTGCAAAACTAAACACACACACACAGTGAGCATTTGTGTTTAATTTCCCTGTACATGCAGACGCAGAGGTGTGTGTGTGTGAGAGAGAGAGTGTGTGTGTGTGTTAAACATTTCCAGCCTGGACTGTGTTTCATCATTTCATGTAGACGAGACGGGAGGGGTGGGGAAGCCTGTATTCCAGGCGTTAGGTTGTTTGCGTGACTAGAGTGTGTGTGTGTGTGTGTGTGCGTATGTGTGTGTGCGTGCGAGCTGCACTAGAGGGCAGGAATAAGAAACCAACACACACACACACTCACACACGCTCACACACACAGATTCTCAATAGGAAACACACACAAGTCTGAGGAGTAATTTTACACGTCTGACCTTTACACTGCCTTTCTTCCTGTTGCGTGTTAAGTTTCTTTCTGTGTGACTGTCGCTGTTCAACACGTCCGCCCTCGACACGTCCCCGTCGACACGTCTGCCCTCGACACGTCCCCCTCAACACGTCCGCCCTCAACACGTCTGCCCTCGACACATCCCCCTCGACACGTCCGCCCTCGACACGTCCTCTTCGACACAACAGGTCCGCCCTCGACACCTCCCCGACACGACACGTCCCCCTCGACACGTCGGCCCTCGAAACGTCCCCGACACAACACGTCCGCCCTCGACACCTCCCTGACACGACACGTCCCCCCCTCGACACGTCTGCCCTCGACACGTCCCCGACACGACCCGTCCGCCCTCGACACGTCCGCCCTCGACACGTCCCCCCTCGACACGTTCGCCCTCGACACCTCCCCGACACAACAGGTCCGCACTCGACACGTCTGCCCTTGACACGTAAAAATTAAGATGAATAATTATTCAAAACATTTGCTGAAAGCAGAGAGAGTGAACACCGCCTGAACACGACGTCCTGCCCTTTAAAGGTTGTTTAGATAATAGAAGGTTTTGAAAAATAGATTTTACTTGGAACTCTCTTTGATGGAGAACACAAACAGAACACAAGGTTCTAAAGAGAACCCTAGACCTTTCTAACCGAGTTTATTTGTCATGTTTGCGAGTGAAACTGGTGACATGTCAGTGATACCTGACTGTTTCTTCTCCAACCAAAAAAAAATTTAATTCATGCTTTTAAATGATTACATTTAGTGCAACATTAATAAACATTAATTAATAATATTAATTATAATAATAATAATGATAATAATAATGTGCCCTGAGTGTCAGTGTTTAGTTTTCATTTCATTGAACTGATATACAAAAAACATCACCAGTACAGTTAAATTATTTTAAAGTAAAATAAATAAATAAATAAGACTGAGTTCAGGATTTATTAAATTAAAGCAGACACATGAGCACTGAGCACTGTAAATAAGAAAACTCACTTCTGCTGTATATTTAATTATTTAATTATATTTATATTCATGTTTAACTTGTACTTTGACATTTGTTAGGTTTTCAGACAATCTTTTTGTAAATGCAAATGATTTTTTTAAACACTTTTAAGACTGTTGAGTCTCCCAGATCGAGATCAGTGCAGTAATATAACTGAATATTAACACTGCGTAAAACAAAATAAAATAAAATAAGGCTGTGTCGCAAATGCACTGGGCGAGTTTAGTCGAGTCAGCAGCTAGCTAAAAGCCTGCATGCTAATCAGAGAATTAGTGTGTGAGATTAGCGTAGAGCTTCCACTGAAGGTTGCGCAGGCCGGTCAGATCAATAACTACAGATCAATGATGCTATCAATCAGGGCGGGGCTAAGCATGAGTGACAGCTTCTGATTGGTGGTGGAATGAGAGTGCAGAAGTGTCAATGGCAGTGTGTGTGTGTGTGTGTGTGTGTGTTTGTGTGTATAAAAGCACTCAAGATGCAACCTTTAGATGACCTTCTGACTTTTCACTCTGTTTATCAGTTCTGGTCTTGTTGTCCTCATGAATATTCATATTCACAAAAAGCTCATTAATATGCGCATAAACAGATGTGTTCAAGTCACTGTGAGATCTGTGTGTGTATATGTGTGTGTATATATATGTGTGTCTGTCTTAAGCAGGTCAAACACAGTTCAACCTGAAAGAGCATACACACACACACACAGGCACACACACACATAGACACAGACACACACATAGACACAGACACACACACACATAGACACAGACACACACACACATAGACACAGACACACACACAGCTACAGTGACTCCAACACTAAGTCACTAAAGGACAAAGCTGTAGTCTCAGAATATTTTATTTGTTCCTTGGTGTAAAATAAATGTACATACGACATCATCACTGCATATGATGACATCATCACTGAAAATAGTGATATCATTGCTGCACATAATGACAGGAGGAGTGAAAACTACAGGAGTACTGGTTTTGTTATGATGTGATTCAGTACTATATGATTCATTATGATGTTATTCAGTACTGTGTAATTTATTACTATATGATTCATCAGGAACAGACTCATTTTATATGATGCATTGATTCTGTATGTGTACAGCAGTAATAAACCTCTCAGAGATGAGATTTACATGTAATTTAGTGTGTGTGTGTGTGAGTGTGTGAGATTGAGTGTGTGTGTATGTGTGAATGTGTGTGTGTGTTTGTGCGTTTGTCCTCAGTCTCTTTGTCTAACTGTCTTGATGTCTTTGACTTTTCTCTGACCTTTAATCATGGATATCAGTAACAAATAACATACTGATGCAATCTCGGTGAACACACACACACACACACACACACAGAAACACACACACAGAAACACACAGAGAAACACACACACACTGGTGCAGGTGCTGTGTGTGTGGGAGTGACAGAGGTAATGCAGTATAACACAGTCATTTCTTTAAATAGCACTCAACATCTGCAGTGACGTGTGTGTGTGTGTGTGTGTGCGCGTGCGTGTGTGTGCGTGCGTGTGTGTGTGTGTAGGTAACACCCCCGGGTGTGCATTCAGCAGAGGGAGATGTGGTGTGTAATGTTTCCCAACCTGCTGTTGCTGCTGCTGTTGGTGCGAACCCACGCCGTCAGTTTCCCCGAGGACACCGCACCGCTGGACATCGTGGACAGACATTGTGAGACACACACACACACACTCACACACACACTCACACACACTCACTCACACTCACTCACACACACTCACACACACACGCTGCAGTCTCCCAGGTGATAAGAGCAGATAATTGGAGACGTGTGTAGATTTTATCAGGACACACAGACGTGATAGAGACGGAGAGTGATTAGGGAGAGACAGACGTCTGGAGGACGAGGACACATTCCACACACACACACACACACACACACACACACACTCTGACTGGGCATTATGGACAGGAGAGACGGGCCTGAAGGACAGGGACATCACACACTGCGCTGGAATTAAAGGAATACTTTAGTGAAAATATTTCTTTTAGTTAGAATGCTAATGTGGCTAGGCACAATTACAGCTAATCAATAATCAATATCCAGAGAACCTAATTAGTTTTTCCGCCCCAGATTCCCGACAGTATCCGGTTTTCCGAGGTCGGCCGTCCGGAAATGAATCCCAACATCGGCTGGACTTTCAGCTGATGACCAGGATCCAGGACACGCTGTTCATCGCTGGCAGGTTAAAACTACACACACACACATGCACGCACACTAACACACATACGCACACTAACGCACATACACACACACACACTAACGCACACACACACACGCACGCACACTAACACACATACGCACATTAACGCACATACACACACACACACACTAACGCACACACACACACACACACACACACTAACGCACACACAAACGCACACATACACGCACACACGCACACACACACAAACGCACACATACACGCACACACACATGCACACATACACACACTAATGCACACGCACACTAACGCACACATACACACACTCTCTCTGAGAACGTGATGATGTCATCAAAAGAGCATCTGACAAACGCATCATCACTAAGCTTAGCGTTAAATAGAGGAATTATTCAGTTTACCTAGCGTGAATGTTAGCTAAACTGAATCGCTAGCTGATAAGCTTAGATCATGTGCTGCCTCGTGGTGTGGCGTGATTAACACCGGTGTTAATCATGCTAATCACTGTGTCCATGCTAGGCTATTGATGATATCACATGATCAGTATGGGCTTAAGCTCCGCCCTCTCTCCTGAACAGGGACCAGGTGTACTTGGTGAGTCTGAGGGAGTCGTACAGGAATGACATCACTCCGTACAGGGTGAGGCCCGCGTGCGCGAATGTGAACCTCATGAATATGTAAAACATGATTTAAGCTTGTTAAAGGTGCAGTGACACAGGAAGTAGCAGCAGGGCATTGTGGGTAATGTAGTGGTGTTGTTACAGAAGTTGACGTGGAGGTCGAGTCAGGCGGACCGAGAGACGTGTGCGCTGAAGGGCAAACACAGGGTGAGACTGTTTACTGTTTATTCTTTCTTTACTGTTTATTCTCTCTTTACTGTTTATTCTCTCTTTACTGTTTATTCTCTCTTTACTGTTTATTCACTCTTTACTGTTTATTCTTTCTTTACTGTTTATTCTTTCTTTACTGTTTATTCTCTCTTTACTGTTTATTCACTCTTTACTGTTTATTCACTCTTTACTGTTTATTCTCTCTTTACTGTTTATTCTTTCTTTACTGTTTATTCTCTTTACTGTTTATTCTCTCTTTACTGTTTATTCTCTTTACTGTTTATTCACTCTTTACTGTTTATTCACTCTTTACTGTTTATTCACTCTTTACTGTTTATTCTTTCTTTACTGTTTATTCTCTCTTTACTGTTTATTCTCTCTTTACTGTTTATTCTTTCTTTACTGTTTATTCTCTTTACTGTTTATTCACTCTTTACTGTTTATTCTCTCTTTACTGTTTATTCTTTCTTTACTGTTTATTCTCTTTA
>CM075008.1:979428-997546 GCA_037576675.1 Pangasius sanitwongsei | reverse complement strand
CACACACACACACACTCACTCACTCACTCACTCACGCACACTCACACGCACACACACACACTCACACACACTCACTCACACACACACACACACACACACACTCACACACACACACTCACACGCACACACACACTCACACACACACACACACACACTCACTCACTCACTCACTCACTCACACACACTCACACACACTCACTCACACACACACACACACACTCACTCACACACACACACACACACACACACACACACTCACACGCACACACACAAACTGTGCATGTTTATATATCACAGCCGCACTGTATTGGAAAGACATCTACATAAACTACAGACTGCTGCTTCATAAACTATAAATGCAGTGCTTATGAATGTGTTACGAAGGCCTTATGCAAATATTAACGAATGTATTTATGACATAATCCAACCATATCCGTGTCCATAGCAACTGACGAATCACATCCGCGACACGCTGCCCAGCCTGCGCAGTAAACTGCAGAGTCAGCTGCTCTCTCTGGAGAAGGAGGTGGAGGAGTACAAGAACTTCAAACCTGATGATCCAACACGCAAAACTAAAGCCCTGCTGCAGTGAGTGCACACACACACACACACTCACACACTCACACACACTCACACACACACACACACTCTCACACACACACACACACACACTCTCACACACACACACACACACTCTCACACACACACTCTCTCACACACACTCTCTCACACACACTCTCACACTCACACACACACACACTCTCTCACACACACACACACTCACACACACTCTCACACACACACACACACACTCACACACACACTCACACTCACACACTCTCACATTCTCACACTCTCACACACACACTAAAACACAGTGATAAGAAGTTGAGAATGCAGCAGAACTTAAAGCCCAGAGCGACACTGAGTGACCGGTATCTCTGGGTCAGCAGGGGTGGAGCTTTAGTTTAAGGGTGGAGTTTAAGTTAAGGGTGGAGCTTAAGTTAAAAGGTGGAGCTTAAGTTAAGGGTGGAGCTTAAGTTAAGGGTGGAGTTTAAGTTAAGGGTGGAGTTTAAGTTAAAGGGTGGAGCTTAAGTTAAAAGGTGGAGCTTAAGTTAAGGGTGGAGCTTAAGTTAAGGGTGGAGCTTAAGTTAAGGGTGGAGTTTAAGTTAAAGGGTGGAGCTTAAGTTAAAAGGGTGGAGCTTAAGTTAAGGGTGGAGCTTAAGTTAAGGGTGGAGCTTAAGTTAAGGGTGGAGCTTAAGTTAAAGGGTGGAGTTTAAGTTAGATTTAATCAGCTCAATCATTTAATATTACTTGTGTTTGCTCGTTACTTTGGACTCACGATAGGTTTCCGACTGCGAGATAACAGACTTGGATAATTTTGCAAATCTCAACTGTTTTATTTCATAATTAAACACAGAATTTTATGCTAAACACTATGGTGAGCCATTGCATGATCCAAGGTAACATAAATCAAACTGTTATAAATCAGACTTTTAGAGTTTTTAAATCAGACGTCCATCCGTGTGTCAGATTGGCATCAGACTGCAGGAATTTTCACAGAAGGTCTGGGTGTGAGATCAGACGTGTCTAATGTGCATCTAATGTGCCGAGTATGGAGCTTATGTCTTAAACCTCAGCCGTGTTATAATCAGACTTCAACTCATCATCAACTCAGTCTGATTAACTGTCTGATTAAAACAGTTACCGAGTCTAATTACAGGAGACAGTGATAAAGGGGTGTGGCCAAGGTGGAGCTGGAGGAGGAGTTTGCAGCCGTAGTTATGGTAATTTTATAATAATAATAAATATCGTTTCAGGTCTCGGTCTCTCTCAGGACGTCGCTGGTGCCACTTTCATGGCTGCTGGAAGCTCCGCCCCCGAACTCGTCACCGCCTTTCTGGGTAACAAAATAATCCGCCATTTATTTATTTATTTATTTATTTATTTATTTAAATTTGAATTTGTGTGTGTGTGTGTGTGTGTGTGTGCAGGTGTGTTCGTGACAAAGGGAGATATCGGTGTGAGCACTATCGTGGGCTCCGCTGTTTATAATCTGCTGGGAATCTGCGCTGCATGTGGCCTCTTAAGCTCAGTGGTGTGTAAAATACACACACACACTCCCTCACACACACACTCACACACACACTCACACACACCCTAACCCTAACTCTAACCCTGTTTAGGTTAGTCGTCTGAGTTGTTGGCCGTTGTTCAGGGACTGTATCGCCTACGCCATTAGTGTGACCGCTGTGATCGCCATGATCTCTGATAACCAGGTGTACTGGTGAGTGTGTGTGAGTGAGTGTGAATGAGTGAGTGTGTGTGTGTGTGTGAGTGAGTGTGTGTCCTCTGCTAATTTTCTATCATTATCAGAGACAGTAGCATTTCAGAGCATTTCCTATTTATTTCATATTCTCATATATATATATATATATATTGTCTACCACAGTTGAAATTATGAGAAGTGCAGACTTTCAGCTTTAATCTGTACGAATTACAGCACTTTTTACATGTGGCTCCTCCCCTTTTTAAGCGACTGAAATGACTAAAGTGTGGCATTTGCATTTGGAATCTGGATGACCGGCTGGCTCAGGTGGTAGAGCGTGGGAGAAGTGGGGAGGGTTGCGTCAGGAAGGGCGTCCGGAGCAAAACTTGTGCCAAATCAATATGCGGCCAATGGAAGGAGATCTGCTGTGGAGACCCCTAAAGGGAGTAGCCAAAGGAACAACAACAACATTTGCATTTGGAATTTGCATTTTGTGAAGTCCAAAGTGCTGTTACTGCCAGTGAAGCAAACCATCATTAGGCTGAGAAATCAAAACAAACCCATCAGAGAGAGCACAAACATTAGCTGTGGCCAAATCTACCATTTACTACATTATTAAAAAGAAAGAAGGCACTGATGAGATCAGGAACATCAAAAGAGCCGGAAAAGACCATGACAGAAGAACTCTTTCCCTGGAGAGGAAACTGCTTCACTACAGCCGGCCAGATGAAGAACATCCTCCAGTGTATTTGTGTCACAGTCAACAATCACGAGAAGACTTCACCAGAGTAAATTCAGAAGCTTTACCACAAGATGTTCACCATTGGTCAGACCAGATTAGAGTTTACCAAAAAGATGAAGATGAACTTGTAGCAGAATGATGGGAAGAGAAGAATATGGAGAAGGGAAGGAACTGCTCATGATCTGAAGCGTACCACCTCCTCTCCCGGCGTGGGCAAGGGTGTGGGCGTGGGAGTGGGCGTGGATGTAGGTGTGGGCGAGGGCGTGGATGTAGGTGTGGGCGTGAGCATGGGCGAGGGCGTGGGTGTGGGAGTGGGCGAGGGCGTGGGCGAGGGCGTGGGCGAGGGCATGGGCGAGGGCGTGGGCGTGGGAGTGGGCGAGGGCGTGGGAGTGGGCGAGGGCGTGGGCGTGGGCGAGGGCGTGGGAGTGGGTGAGGGCGTGGGCGAGGGCGTGGGCGAGGGCGTGGGCGAGGGCATGGGCGTAGGTGTGGGTGTGTGTGTGGGTGAGAAACTGGGTCTCTTTATTGATGATGTGACTGCTGACTGACGCAGCAGGATGAGTTCTGAAGTGTACACATTCACACAAATGCTTCACCTCTCAGTGGATGGAGCCTCACAGTGCAGATGGACAATGAGCTGAAGCACAATTCTAAAGCAACCCAAGACTTTTTTAAGGTGAAGAAATGAAATGTTCTGCAATAACTGAGTCAGTCACCTGAGCTGAATCCAGCTAAGCTGCATTTCACTTGATTTGGATGTAAATAGCTTTAAATGAAAGCTGAAAGTCTGCAATCTGAGTTCTTTTTCATTATTTAATTTCAACTCCTATAAACTGTAGGCAGCTAAAACAACTATAACTTCATGAATCTCCAAATAATGTCCTGACTGTATACACAGTATTCCCCCTGACCTGCTACAGTCTGGAACTGAAACAGACTTAATCAGGATTTTAGTTCATGATTTTACACAAAATAGTCCAAGAATCAATTTAGTTGGTAAAATTATTTAGAAATAAAACATAAAAATAATGATTGCATAAGTATTCACCCCCATGACTGAAACAACCCCAACACTTACACTCCACACGACCCCAACACTTACACTCCACACGACCCCAACACTCCACACGACCCCAACACTTACACGCCACACGACCCCAACACTTACACTCCACACGACCCCAACACTCCACACGACCCCAACACTTACACTCCACACGACCCCAACACTTACACTCCACATGGCCTACACTTTATGAAAAAGTGACAAGAAAGACATTACTGAAAAAAATGTGTATGAAATCTTGTTTGGAGAATCTCGTGTGTGTGTTATAGGTATGACGCAGCGTGTTTGTTACTGGTGTACAATGTGTAGATGTTTGTGTGTGTGTTACAGGTATGACGCAGCGTGTTTGTTACTGGTGTATAATGTGTAGATGTTTGTGTGTGTGTTTGTGTGTGTGTTACAGGTATGACGCAGCATGTTTGTTACTGGTGTACGGTGTGTACATCGTGGTGTTGTGTTTTGACGTGAGGATCAGTGAGTATGTGTTGCGGCGTTTCAGTCCATGTTGTGTGTGTTTGGGGAAGAGTGAGGAGGAGCTCTCAGAGAGACGGCCCCTTAGTGGGTGGAGCCATGACCAAAACCATGATGATGTCACAAGTCTGCGAGTCTCCCGCCGCTCACGTACAGACAGCGGCATCTTCCACGAGGACTCATCGTACTCACACCTGTCCCTCAGCCTGCACGGCCTCTCAGACACGCCCCGCGGTACACACACACACACACACGGCCTCTCAGACACGCCCCGCGGTACACACACACACACGGCCTCTCAGACACGCCCCGCGGTACACACACACACGGCCTCTCAGACACGCCCCGCGGTACACACACACACACACAGATTTAAACATAGAGTGTTAATGATTGTAATCAAAGTGATGGCAGGATAAAATAAAGACAATGAGAGAGTGATAAAATGTGAAAAAGAAAGAAAGAAAGAAAGAAAGAAAGAAAGAAAGAAAGAAAGAATGAAAGAAAGAAAGAAAGAAAGAAAGAATGAAAATTAGGGGGATGGGGAGATATGTTACCATTAAAGTAATGGGAGGATAGAAGAGAAAGACAGTGAGAGAATGATTTAAAAAAATAAGAAAGAAAGCAAACGTATAGAAGAAAAAGAGAGATGAAAATGAATGAATGAATGAATGAATAAGTGAAGGAATGAATAGAGAGATAGGATATTGGAGACAGTCATGTATGTCTACATGTGAGATGTGTGTGTGTGTGTGTCAGAGCCCCACAGCGTGTTCCGGATGCCGGACAGTGATGTGAAGCGTATATTTTGGGTGTTGTCTGTGCCTGTGATGGTGCTGCTCTACATTACGGTACCTGACTGCAGGAAACGGTTCTGGAAGAAGTTCTACATGCTGACGTTCTTCATGGCCGCTGTGTGGATCGCCGCCTTCACCTATGTCCTCGTCTGGATGGTCACCATCGTGGGTTAGTAGTGTGCAGCTCTGGTTCCCAGCCCTGGTCCTGGAGAACCAGTGAAAACACTAAAACGTGCAGGACAGAGGGTTCTGCAGGACCAGGGCTGGGAACCAGAGCTCTACAGTTACAGCTGGAATGAAATGGTACACTCCTGGGATATTAGCACAACCAGTGGCTCATAGAAGGAAGCATTATTATTAAACTATTATTATTATTATTATTATTAGCCAATCAGTATAAGCGTCCTGCAGCGGTCACTACATCATGCACATGATTCTCCAACGTAAGGAACAGTGGCTTTATTGGAACATGCACCACGAGCGGAAAGCACAGAAAACGAGTTCACACACTTTTATTCCACGTTTCTTAAACTCCTGTCAGGATTAAACTGAGCTGAACATCATCACTGCCACAGAGACGGGATTATAAACATGTTTCATGTTTATTAGAGAAGCAGAACTGAGTGCAGAACAAATTCTGTTGGAAAGTTCAGCTTTTTAACTTTTAGTAAAATATTGAAATAGAGCATTTTAGGGCCAACAGAATCACTGCTCTGAAGATGCTGTGTTCCTGACCCCACACACACACACACACACACACACACACACACACACACCCAGCATCACATGCTCTACTCCGCCATTCCGGAGATTCCAGCTGTGTATCCTGAGGGATTGTGGGATTACACTCTAAGATCATGTGATTCCCACGGCCTCATGGGACAATAATAGGATTATTATTCAGAAAAAAGGGCTGCAGACTCGTGTGTGTGTGTGTGTGTGTATGTGAGTGTGTGTGTGTGTGTGTGTGTGTGGCAGGAGAATATCACGCTGCATATCCTCACATGTCTGTGTGCATTACTGAATAAATTTGGTTTCATCACACGATTAAACACTGACCGGATGTTAACTTCACATTCTAATCATTAATTTTTATTTCAGCTGCAAACATACAGTTTACCTCCAACTGCTGCATATTCACTGTGTGTGTGTGTGTGTGTGTGTGTGTGTGTAGGCGAAACACTGGAGATTCCTGACACGGTGATGGGGCTAACACTGTTAGCAGCAGGAACCAGCATCCCGGATACGATCGCTAGCGTGATGGTGGCTCGAGAGGGTAAAATCTGTTTTTAATTCAGCTATCAAATCCTAGTAGCCTTAGAGAGTGAGAGGCCACACCTCCTTCGCTGAGACAGGTACAGAGGCCACGCCTCCTTCGCTGAGACAGGTACAGAGGCCCCGCCTCCTTCACTGAGACTGACATTTACAGAGGCCACGCCTCCTTCACCGAGACTGACATTTACAGACGCCACGCCTCCTTCACTAAGACTGAGAGGTACAGAGGCCACGCCTCCTTCACCAAGACTGACAGGTTTTATTTTTATAATAATATATAATAATAAAGTGAGTAGAACGTGGTGTTTGATGTTAAGAGCTCAGCAGTCAGGTGTTCAGTTCCTCGGTTCCTCGTGTGTCTCTCAGGTAAAGGAGACATGGCTATGTCCAACATCGTGGGCTCTAACGTGTTCGACATGCTGTGTCTGGGCCTGCCGTGGTTTATAAAGACGGCGTTTGTGGACCCGTCATCTCCGGTGGTGGTGAACAGTACAGGTCTGGTCTTCACCACCTCCTCGCTCCTCATCTCCATCCTCATCCTCTTCATCGCCACTCACATCAATGGCTGGAAGCTGGACAGGAAGCTCGGCGCTGCCTGCTTAGTCATCTACCTGATTTTCGCCACGCTGTCCATTCTCTACGAGCTCGGGATCATTGGGAACAGTCCGATCCGTGCCTGCGGCGACTAACTGACCTCAGATCAGAATTTAACACAGCACACTGGACCTGAAAAACTGCAGTATGGAGAATTCCTGATCTCAGATCAGCATTAACATTAAAGTCTGCATCTACAAAATGGTTCATTAAAGATAACTGACCTCAGATCAGCCTTAATACACAATAACTGAACCTGAACCTACAGAGTTCACACAGAAGACCTAAAACACTACAGATCACTGACCTCAGATCAGTGTTAATACACAACAGCTGAGACTCCTGAGAACACGTGTGCCTGTTTAACTGATCTCAGATCAGATCCTGTGGTTTATGCAGAATCAGCTTCAACACTTGACTTAAAAACAGATTTATTTCTGTTTGTACAGCATTACTGATCTCAGATCATTTATAACATTTCAGGGTTCATCTAGAACCTGAGGTGTATACAAATCTCCTGACCTCAGATCAGTCTGAACACATTTACACTGCAGGTTTATCCAGAACACACCATGCTGCAGCACACTGAAGGTCAGTACTGTGCAGAACAACTGACCTCAGATCAGTTTTCACACCACACACTGCTCCTGAGTCACACACATCATCATCATGTGTTTAATGCATTACTACTGACCTCAGATCAGTGTTCACACCACACACTGCTCCTGAGCCACACACATCATCATCATCATGTGTTTAATGCATTACTACTGACCTCAGATCAGTGTTCACACCACACACTGCTCCTGAGCCACACACATCATCAGCATCATCATGTGTTTAATGCATTACTACTGACCTCAGATCAGCTGATACACACACTCGTTCAGGGTTTTATCTTCTGAACCACTTCAACATGTTCTACTGTTTATTCACTTTATAAACAATAATTTAAAGCAAAAACACATGGATTTTGTGGGGGTTTTCTTTCTTTTTATTTATAGACTGAAACCACATGAAAAATAAACATTAAATTAATGTTCAGTAGTATGAGCTGCTCATGTGTGCACATCTGATTATTTATTTATTTGCCTGCTTTAGAATCCCACGTGTGCTAATTTGTGATTGTATTTTGGTCCACATTTCCTCGTCAGTGTTTCTCTCTGCAGCCTGAGGAACTCCTCGAGTTCTCTTACAGACTCTTACAGAAACATGCGTTTACACTCAGTCAGCTCCTGATTAGCCTGAAGAATGAAGAAAAAAAGAACAAAAAGAAAGTAAGTAAAAAAGGAAAGAAAGAAAGAAAGAATGGAACAGAAGCCCTAAGAGGCCATGCATTAATATTTTTTCTTCCTCGTTTTCTCGTGCTCTCGACAACAATAGCTGTTTTCTCACGACGTTATTTTATGAGAAAATCTCACGCCTTGTGAACAGGACTGGTTTTGCACCTCGGCATCTTCGCCATCGCCATCATAAATGTAATGATCGCTCACTGTAGAGATGGACTTTATCTCCGCAGTAAGAGAGAAGAGTGTAGACCTGACAGCCTCCTTCTCGAGTGTCGGACACGAACGTGGAAGTCGTCAGTCACTGACAGACAGAGCTGCTTCAGCTCAAGTAAAAACAAACCGGTTCGCTCAGGATGCTGCGGGATCGCGCTAAGCTTTTGCTGCGTCCAGAACAATAAACACAACATGCTGTTGTTGTCGAGTACACTGAAAAATTAAGTCAAGATCACGTGAAAACACGAAAGAAAAAATATTAATGCATGGCCTCTTGGAGCTTCTGTAGAAAGGAGAACATGAGTACGAAAAAATAAAGAACAAAAGAAGGAATGACTGAAAAGAGAATGAAAGAAGGAAGGAAAGAGCACAAGAATAAAACAAAAGAATGAAAGAATAAAAAGAGAGAAAATGAACAAGTTAAAAAAGAACAAAATATGGACAGACCAAAAAAGAAAGAAAGAAAGGTAAATGAGTAGGTGTCTCAGCAATAGGGGGCGCTGGAGTGCTGGGTTCAGAGACAGGAGTAATAAACACTGCTGTAACTCCACTAACACAATGACTCTCTCTCTCTCTCACTCACACACACACACACACACACACACACACACACACACACACACCCACACAGAGTGGATCTATTTCCTGGCCTGTTTCGTGAGTAATTTTTGCCTGCTTGCTTTTTTCTTCGCCTGTGATAAGTGGATGGTAAATCCTGCTCTTCTGAGAAACTTTGGTCCATAAAGTCAAGCGTAATTGCTTAGTAAATCATGAACCAGCTAATCTTACAACACTATTGGTCATCATTAACCTCACCTCCACCTGGTTTCGGTAAAAGCAACGTGAAACAAAGTGATGAAGCTGCACTGAAGAATGGACAAGAAGTATATAATAATTCAAAGCACACACATTTGTGAAGATATCTATTATTTATATATTTATTATTGTTTAAAGTAATGCAAACAAATTACTCAGCACCTCATTCTAAAACTGGGTATAACTGTGTTCTGGGATGCTTTTCTGCTCACCACGGTTGTAAAGAGTGATTATGTGAGTTACGGTAGCCTTCTGGTCAGCTCCCAGTCTCAGCTCTCAGTCTGGCCGTTCTCCTCTGAGCTCTCTCATCAACTAGCTGTTTTTTGATTTGTGTAATCTCTAGAGATCGTTTGAAAATCCCAGGAGATCATCAGTTTCTGAAACTCAAATTGGCACCAACAAACAGTGCTCTTTTCCCCTCATTCTGATGTTTGATGTGAACATTAACTTTATTGTTACATTCGACTAGTTGTCCTGTGATTCAGATTTGTGAAGTGACTAGTCAGCTGTTGCATCTGAGAGCATGTCCTGGGACTCAGTGTTGCACAAAAAAAGTTCTACAGTTCTCGTGAGTCCACATCTCGCAACGGTAGATGCTGACTGAGACTGAGGTGGGATCAGACAGCTGATGTTCAGAAGCTGATGATCAGAGATCCAGCTGGAGGAAATCTAATGCCCAACTTTCTTTCCTGTCTTCCTGGAGAGACAGTCTCATCTTTCCTGTCTCCATCATGCATGTTACCCCCTAATCAAGGTCCGGCTCTGTATTCACACACACACACACACACACACACACACACACACACACACACACACACACACACAGCAGGGGGATGTCTGTTACAGTACACACATCTATATGGTTTTTGTGAGCGATGACATCACTTACCCCTCACTGTACACTCTGTACTTTAACATGTTCCCCCGGCGTCAGCGTTTTATATCATTATAGTTTTACAGTTTCGCAGTTTTCCACTTGCACTGCAGTGTTACAGAACCGAGGCCATTAAATGCATGGGCTACAGCGACGTCCTTGAAAACAATAGCCTTATAAAAGCACCATATTTAATTTACAGCTGGAAGAGGGTCAAAGTTGGACAGTTTATTAGAAAATTCTTAGAACGAATTCTTGGAACGATTCAGTTCCATCAGGAGTGTGTAGGGATCAGAAGTAATGAATATAAATAAATAAATAAACACTGTGTGTGGTGCTGATATAGTGGTATAAAATAATCAACACTCAGGGGGGTGATGAAGTGGAGCTCCTGTTACCACACTGAAGTTGATTATTTTCCTATAACAGCATTTCCCCGAGTCCTTTTCCCCTTCACTTATACCACAGCAATTTACCAACAATTACAATTTATATTTATTAAAGAAAGACACCTCACACACTTTATCCATATACAGTTTATACATTTACTGCTGTGGAGTATCGGTGAAACCAGCTAGTTCCTGTTCTTACCTGCGTGAGTGGCCAGGTTGAACTGTGTGTTATATTTTAGTGTACAATAAACAAACCAACGGATCACAGCTTATTATTTTAGTGCCAGGATTTTTCTACTTCACTACATTACATTTACGGCATTTGGCAGACGCTCTTATCCAGAGCGATGTACAGAAGTGCTTTGAAGTCTCCTTCAATAAATACATCCTGATACTGGTTTGCTAGGTCATGGACTAAGAACACCATCAGTGTAAAACCTCTGCTGGGGAGGTGATACAGTAACAAGCACACAAACAACGATTATTTTTTTAAAGTGCAAATTTATGTGCTTAGTGAAGAGGCAAGTCTTTAGACGTCGTTTGAAGGCTGCCAGTGACTCAGCTGTTCGGACGTCTAGGGGAAGTTCATTCCACCACCTCGGCTCCAGAACAGAGAAGAGTCTCGAATTCTTCTGATGTTATAGAGGAGAAAGCGACATGAGCGTGTCAGATTAGCACTGGGAGAGGAGAAGGACAGTTGATTGTCCATGGTTACCCCAAGTTTGCGTGCAGTAACTGAAGGCGAGATCAGAGAATTGTCCAGGGAGATCGCAAGATACTGAAATGGGGATGAATCACCTGGGATGAGGAGCGGAAACTGCAGCATGGTTTGCTTCCTACCTGGAGGTTCGGTCATGAGTGTGGACAAGAGAGTCTTGTGGTTCATTGCTCTGAAAGGTCAAGGAGGATGAGGACTGAAGACAGTTTGGCTGATCAGGCAGAATGTAGCTTCTCAGCGACGGCTAAAAGGGCAGTCTCTGTGGAGTGCGCCTGTTAAGATCTTGGAGGTTGTTCTGTGTGTGTGTGTGTGTGTGTGTGTGTGTGTGTGTGTGTGTGCGCGCGTGCGAGCGCGAGAGAGAGAGAGAGAGAGAGAGAGAGAGAGAGAGAGAGAGAGAGAGAGAGAGAGAGAGTGAATGGTGACTGTAGGCAATGCATTTGAGGATTTTAGAAAGAAAAGGGAGAAGTGCTACTGGTCAGTAGTTGCTGGGATCCAGAGTGGGTTTCTTCAGGATGGGGATAATTGCTCTCTTGAATGTAGTTGGTACACTGATGATAGTAGTGATGAAAGGAAGGAGGACTTATGAGATGGTCTGAAGGGATTGGATCCAGTGGGCAGGTGGAAGGACTGCAGGACAAGATGACTGGAAGGATCTCTTCTGTTGCTAGTTTAGAAAAATGTGCCAGTGAATGAGAAGGAGAATCCTCGGTGTGTAGTGTAGGAGATGGGCTAGAAGTGAAGGTCTGGCAGATTTTTTCAATCTTCTCATCATAAAAGGTGGCAAAGTCTTCAGCAGTCAGGGAGGATGGAGCAGGAGGATCCGGTGGGTTGAGTAGTGAAGAAAAGATGTTGTAGAGCTTGCAAGAATCTTGTGCAGAAGCTTACAGCTTTTCCTTGTAGAAGACAGTCTTAGCAGAAGTCACTTCAGATGAGAATTTGGACAGGAGAGCGAGGCAAGAGGCAAGATCTGTGCCGAGTTGCGATTTCTTCCACTTCCTCTCTGCTGTTCTTAATTCTCTCTGATTACTGTGTAAGACATCTGATAGCCAAGGAACAGGGCAGGAAATCTTCCTGGGTTTAGAAGATAGAGGGCAGAAGAGGTCCATGGATGAGGAAAGTGAGGAGAGGAAAGTGTCTGTGGCTAACTTCAATGGTAGGGAGGAAAAGGAGTCAGGGACAGGAAGGGATGATAGGGTGCAGGAAGCTAAGAAGGAAGGGGAGATGGAGTGGAGGTTTCTACAAGTTGGAAAAAAAGTATTGATAGTTGGTTTTAGACAGTATAGGGAGGGTGATGGTGAAGGATACCAAGTGATGATCGGAGACGTGGAATGGGGTAGCATTGATGTCTGTAGCTGGAGAGGGGCAGCTGAAGACCAGGTCCAGGGCGTTTCCGCCCTTGTGTGTGGGAGGGCAGTTGTTGAATGTTAAGGAGAAGGAATGCAGAACAGGGAGAAGGCAAGAGGACTGGAGTTTGTCAAAGGGGAGGCTGAAGTCTCCGAGGACAGCAAGAGGAGTGTCAGTAGGGAAAAGACTGAGGAGCATATCCATTTCTTCAAGGAAGGCCCCTAGGGGGTAGATGACGATGATGAAAAGGTTGACTGGAGAGATAACTGTAACTACATGGAATTCAAAGGATGAGCTGTTGCGATGAGACAGGGACAGAAGTGTGAAGCACCATCTCCGAGACAACAGCAGACCTGTACCACCACCCCTGCCAGCTTCTCGTGGAGTGAGAGAGAAAGCATAAGCAGAGGGTGTAGCCGAATTCTGTGGAGAGATCCAGGTCTCAGTTAGTGCCAAAAAGTCGAGAGAGTAATGGGAAGCTAAGGCTGAGATGAAATCAGCTTTCTTTACAGCAGACTGTTAGTCCTAAAGCCCACCTACCACCACTGTGTGAGACTGAGACAGCAGAGGAGGGTAGATGAGGTTACTGATAGTTCAGCCTCTGGTTTGTGCATGAAAGCTTCTGGGTCTGTGAGAAGCAACAACAGAGATGGGTTTGAGGCACATGTCTGCAGCCTATCAGGAGTGGGGTTAGTGAAAGTAGGGCTGAGAGGGAACTGGTAGCACTTACCTGAGCAAGAAGAAATAAACACTATTAAACATGACACTTTCTATCTAAATTTGTGCATCTGTTGCAGAATAGGCTTCTGATGCGGACAAGCTTCATTATATGTTAGTAAGCCCTGCCCACAATTCACACCTTAAGGGAGACTGAAGCTACTCTTGATTAATCACCTGAGAGAACCAGTTAGCGTAGACCAGCAGACACTTCCAAGCAACGCAACAGAATCAACAACATTATATAATACAAGTCTAGCGGCAAGAATCTAGAGCCAACTGAGTCAAGTAGATAGTACACATAAGTCAGAAACCTACCTTACCAGTAGAGAATAAATTCAAGATAGAACTTAGAGCACACTTACAACTTCACTACAAACCTCATGAAAATTTCAGAGGTTTCAGTCTAGAGGTCATTCAGTTAAATTTAATTTCTCTAGCGCTTTTAACAATGGACACTGTCACAGCTTTACAGAAATCCAGATAGCGCATTTACATTAAAATGTATAAATTTATCCCTAATGAGAAGCCAGAGGTGACGGTGGTGAGGAAAAACTCCCTGAGATGATATGAGGAAGAAACCTTGAGAGGAACCAGACTCAAAAGGGAACCCGTCCTCATCTGGGTGCAACGGATAGTGCGATTATAAATAAATCCCTTCTGTAACTGTGTACTACATGGTGCGAAATGCGTTAAAAGGAACTTGAACATGAGCATCATTAAAGTTTTAACTTTATTGTATCAAACTGAAGTTATTCACTGTACAATGACGGAGACTTGAGTGTAAACTGTTCTATAATAATTGCAGTCTTTAAGCTATCCAGGGAAGAACATCCACAGTAATCTCATGGTGATCTTTAGTCTGTCCGTGTATCCGTCCACGCGCACACGCACACGCACACACACACACAATCTTTATCTTTTAAATAAAACACACAGAGCCCCCCCTTTCACCTCAGATGTAGGGGATCAGCCGAGATGGAGGATATACACTTCCATTACTTGTTAGCTACATTAGCCTTTCAGGCTGAGAGTTTCATGACAGAGCCGGAGTTAAAAATTAAAAAGTTTATTTAATTTCGTCATTCAAATAAACTGGTCATGCACAAATTAAAAAGAAGTTTACAAAAAAAAATAAAAAGTAGTCATGGTGTATAAACAAACATTATGCACATCATCTACGAGCCGGGTCTGCTGATTATCTGTAGTGTGTGTCTGTGTGTGTGTGTGTGTGTGTGTGTCTGTGTCTCTGTCTCTGTGTGTGTGTGTGTGTGTGTGTTTGTGTGTACACAATGACAGCCCAAATGTTCAGAAAAGTGTTTCTAAAACAAAACAAAAGCTCTTAAAGGGAATGAATGTGGACAATGGGATGTTGTGAGACGTGTGTGTGTGTGTGTGTGTGTGTGTGTGTGTGTGTGTGTGTGCGTTCAGGCGTTACGGTCGATGCGCACGTCCACCTCTCGGCCGTTTATTTTGGTTCCGTTCATCAGCCTGCAGGCCTGCTCAGCGCTCTCCGGGGAGTCAAAGCGCACCGTCCCACAGCCCTTAGACTTCCCGTTCTCCATCTTTATCTCCGCATACATCACCTGACCTGGAACACACACACACACACGCACGCGCACACACACACACACACACACACACACACGTTTCATTGTGCTTCTTCATATACATAAATTTAGTTCTCTGAACCCTTTCTAACGGTTCTAACTTTTCTATAATATGGATACTTTTCTCATTTTTGAATGTCATACTCAATAGAATCTCAGAAACACACTCACACTCGCCCAGGAGCGCCCCGCACTCACACACGCACACGCCCAGGAGCGCCCCGCACTCACACCCGCACTCGCCCAGGAGCGCCCCACACTCACACCCGCACTCGTCCAGGAGCGCCCCACACTCACACACGCACTCGCCCAGGAGCGCCCCACACTCACACACGCACTCGCCCAGGAGCGCCCCGCACTCACACACGCACACGCCCAGGAGCGCCCCACACTCACACTCGCCCTCACTCACCACAATGGCTGAACTTCTCCTTCAGTTTCTGCCACGTGAGGTCATAGGAAAGCTGTATGTGGGAAGGAAATGAGATTCATCAAAACACACACACACACACCTGTATAACACTACAGTGATGAAAATCTGCCCATGAACACACAGCTACTCACATTTCTCACGAATATCTGGCATCCTCCCTTTGACCCCGCCCCTCTGTCTCCGCCCATGTGACCTGAGCTGCCTCCGAATTGGCCGAAACTGCGGCTCATTTCCATATTCCCGCCCATCCGGTCAAATCCGCTCATCCGGTCCATTCCCATGTTACCCATTCCTCCTATACACACACACACACACACACAAGAACAAAGCATTGAAAGCACTGAATATTCAGTAGAGAAACAGCTCTGAAATATGACTTTAATAAATAAAACTTTAAGGCTTTTTAATCCTGAGCCGTGGCCGAGATTAATCTTTAATGTTTTATTGCCTGGGAAACGTGATTCACTTTGATCTCGTGTTGTGGGAGATGTACTCCACTCAGATTATGTTTTAATTACAGAAGAGATGCCTAGTCCACTACTCTCTGAATCTAGTAAAAATTCTCAGCCGTGCAGCGGAGGTGGCTGCGAGCGCTACACAGAGTGGAGATGCTGAGTAGTGGTGCAGGACAGAGCGCTTCAGCGTTAATGAATAAAATGAGGCAGTGCAGCGTGTTTGCGCTTGAAGCACCGCTGCCTGAAAGTAAAATGGAAAATGTATATTCATGTGCGGAGTTGCGGTGTATGATTTATAAACCTGGCCTTGACGCCATTTTAGAGGCTTCAGACACGCTCTCGTCTCCAGCCTTAACCCAAACACGCGCCTCACTGCAGCTCACTATATGTCCAGTAGGGGGCAAAGATGAGCTCACAAATTAACTGAAATCAGCAGTGTCTATGAAATAACAGAGGTATTACAGCAACCGTGTGTGTGTGTGTGTGTGTTTGTGTGTGTGTGTGTGTGTGTTTGTGTACCTAATCCTGCCCCCATTGGGCCCATGCCAGAGTTCCCCATTCCTCCTCCATATCCTCCCATTCCTCCACCTGATAAGAGAAAAAGAGCGTCACAACACACAGCAAACGTGTGCGCATGCTGCTCTGTGTGTGTGTGTGTGTGTGTGTGTGTGTGTGTGTGTGTACTTACTCAGTCCCCCAAATGAGTCTCCAAAGGGTCTATTCATGCCCATATCACTGCGCCCAAAGTCACGATCCATCATCCCCATACCGGACCTGTACATATCTGACAAACACACACACACACACACACACACACACACACAGGTGTCAAAGGAAGCAGCAGAGGTACAGAGAGAGACAAAAACATGGAGAGGGGGAATGTGTGTGTGTGTGTGTGTGTGTGTGAGTGAGAGAGAGAGAGTGTGTCTTACCTCCCATCCTGCCCATGGGGGTCATGTCTCTCCCTCCAAATCCACCCATTCCAACTCCATCCATCCCTCCAAACCCTCCACCCATTCCTGCCACACACACACACACACACACACACACACACACACAGGTTAGAGTGTTAAGGGGTTAGTGTAAGGCTAGATTTAATATCAAATATCCATGACTAATGGATTGTTTCTCACCTCCCATTCTGTTCATTCCTCCAAACCCACTTCCATCCATCCCTGAGGAGAGAGAGGAGAGGAGAGAGAGAGGAAAGGAGGGAAGAGAAAAGAATGAGAGATGTGAGAACAGGAGGAAAAGTAACAGCATCCAGATAGTATCCTATCAGTCAAGAAGCAGTCTCAGAATAGTAAACTGGGTTCATGAAGAGGAGGAGTGTGTGTGTGTGTGTGTGTGTACGCACTGACCTCCAGGACCCATGGAGCCCATTCCTCCTCCACTTAGACGGTTGGTGTTGATTGGTTGTCCACCAGGACCCAGACCCATTCCGATACCCCCCAGACCTCCTGTAACACACACACACACACACACACGTTATTGATCCCAAACAAAACTACAAAATTATTGTAAACAACATTTACAGACAAACATGAATGAGAGAGAGAGACACACAGAAGGAGAGAGAGAGAGAGAGAGAGACAGAGACACACAGAAAGAAGGAGAGAGAGAGAGAGACAGAGACACACAGAAGGAGAGAGAGACAGAAAGAAGGAGAGAGAGAGAGAGACAGACACACAGAAGGAGAGAGAAAGAGAGACAGACAGACACACAGAAGGAGAGAGAGAGAGAGACAGATACACACAGAAAGAGAGAGAGAGACACACAGAGAGAGAGAGAGAGACACACAGAGAGAGAGAGAGAGACACACAGAGAGAGAGAGAGAGACACACACACACACAGAGTCCTCACAGTAACTAATCAGTTGTGTGTGTGTGTGGATGTGAAGTGAGAACATGTGTGTCGTGGTCATAGATGTGTGTCTGATAGCATACGCTACAGAGCGCTTCAGATCAGACGCTACAGAGCGCTTCAGATCAGACGCTACAGAGCGCTTCAGATCAGACGCTACAGAGCGCTTCAGATCAGACGCTA
>CM075008.1:922512-941767 GCA_037576675.1 Pangasius sanitwongsei | reverse complement strand
CCACTTCAATTCCTTACTTCAATACTTCCTGTGTTCCTGTGTAATCATTAATGTATATGATGTTGTATTACTGTTTTCACTTTATGTCTTGTTCAGTTCCTTCTTCTCCTCCTGTATGTTGCTTTGGCAATACAAAATATTTTGTCATGCTAATAAAACACACACTGAACTGAATTGAATCAGAAATGATTTGGTGGCTTTTAAACTAGAAAAGGTGGGCGGGGTTTATCTAAGGGAGTTTTAACCATCTGTGCTTCTCTAATCTAATCAGACACACACACACCCATAAACACCCCCCCCCACACACACACACACCCATAAACACACACCCATAAACACCCCCCCCACACACCCCCATAAACACCCCCCCATACACACACACCCATACACACACACCCATAAACACCCCCCCACACACCCCCATAAACACACCCCCATACACACACACCCATAAACACACCCCCATACACACACACCCATAAACACCCCCCCCACACACACACACCCATAAACACACCCCCATACACACACACACCCATAAACACACACACACACACACACACCCATACACACTCACACACACACACACACATTCCTGTCTATCTGGCAGCACACTGATGGTCCGTCTGTGACAGATGGAGGAAACAGCTTGAGTCTCTTCTGTGAAATATATTACAGATATTTTTGGCCCGTTATTTTTGTATTATTTGGGACGTCATCGTGTATAGTGGTGTTGTGGTGGTGGGCGTGGCCTAATCTCCACACACCACGCCTACTAAAACACCATGTTCAGGACCATAACCATGTCTTACTTCATTTTGAACAGATGTTCATCACAACGCTAGTTACAGATACCCGAGATACTGATCTCTGGTCTCTCTCTCTCTCTGATCTGTCTCACTGATCTGTCTCTCTGATCTGTCTCACTGATCTGTCTCTCTCTCTCTCTCTCTCTCTGATCTGTCTCACTGATCTCTCTCTCTCTCTCTCTCTCTCTGATCTGTCTCACTGATCTCTCTCTCTCTCTCTCTCTCTGGTCTCTCTCTCTCTCTCTCTGATCTGTCTCACTGATCTCTCTCTCTCTCTCTCTCTCTCTCTGATCTGTCTCTCTGATCTGTCTCACTGATCTGTCTCTCTCTCTCTCTCTCTCTCTGATCTGTCTCACTGATCTGTCTCACTGATCTGTCTCTCTCTCTCTCTCTCTCTCTGATCTGTCTCACTGATCTGTCTCTCTCTCTCTCTCTGATCTGTCTCACTGATCTCTCTCTCTCTCTCTCTCTGATCTGTCTCACTGATCTGTCTCTCTGATCTGTCTCACTGATCTCTCTCTCTCTCTCTCTGATCTGTCTCACTGATCTGTCTCTCTGATCTGTCTCTCTCTCTCTCTCTGATCTGTCTCACTGATCTGTCTCTCTCTCTCACTGATCTGTCTCTCTGATCTGTCTCTCTGATCTGTCTCTCTGATCTGTCTCACTGATCTGTCTCACTCTCTTTCTCTCTCTCTGTCATCTGTCTCACTGATCTGTCTCTCTCTCTCTCTCTCTCATCTGTCTCACTGATCTGTCTCTCTCTCTCTCTCTCTGATCTGTCTCGCTCTCTCTCTCTCATCTGTCTCACTGATCTGTCTGTCTCTCTCTCTCTCTCACTGATCTGTCTGTCTCTCTCTCTGATCTGTCTCACTGATCTGTCTCTCTCTCTCTCTCTTTCTCTCATCTGTCTCACTGATCTGTCTCTCTCTCATCTGTCTTACTGATCTGTCTCACTGATCTCTCTCTCTCTCTCATCTGTCTCACTGATCTCTCTCTCTCTCATCTGTCTCACTGATCTGTCTCTCTCTCTCTCTCTCTCTGATCTGTCTCACTGATCTCTCTCTCTCTCTCTTTCTCTCATCTGTCTCACTGATCTCTCTCTCTCTCTCTCATCTGTCTCACTGATCTGTCTCTCTCTCTCTCTCTCTCTCTTTCTCTCATCTGTCTCACTGATCTGTTTCTCTCTCTCTCATCTGTCTCACTGATCTGTCTCACTGATCTCTCTCTCTCTCTCTCTCTCATCTGTCTCACTGATCTGTCTCACTGATCTCTCTCTCTCTCTCTCTGTCTCAGCCGTGGAGGTTCCGCAGTCATCTGATGTGTTGAAGATAAACCAGCGTTTAGTGGAGGCCAGCTCTCAGTTTAAGAGGAAGCAGGGGAAAGGAACCATCGACGTGTGGTGGTTATTTGATGATGGAGGTATGAGTCAGATGGACGGGATGGTGCCGTATCACACGACCAAAACAAACCATATTCATAATCCAGTCTAATGAAACAGAAAACTAGTGACAAAATGACACACACACACACACACCCCGATCCTGATAGAGTGAGTTTAGCACATAGATCGCAGGGCGCTTGATTGTCTGGTAGCAGTTTAAATGCTGTAATTAATTATTAGGGGTCCAAGCACTGAAGGTGCAGCCAAAACTGTAAAGTGTATAAACACGAGACTTTACAGGCAGAGGCTGGATCTCAAAAAAAAAAAGAGACCAAATTGTGCCTCTTTGTGGCGCTATATCGCAATATCTTATAAAGTCCTACAGTCAGAATTCTTATTTTTTTATATTTATTCCTTGGCTTCAGCTGAATTCCTCTAGGTAATGCCCGTTAAAGTCATGACACGTGTATCTTTGGTGTATCTTCACAAAATGGTGTTAAAATACGCTCACTCTCAATAATGATCTAAAACATGTTGAGATTTGTAAACAAAATGGCTGCCACATGCCAATCAAGCTTAGCGGGGCAGAGCTGTTTATGACGCTGTAACTCAGGACAGAAACCTGAGTGTTATTTTAATTAATCCTCAGAATCTGTGCTCTATGATGGTCAGGTTACTGAACAAACATGGCTGCCATCAGCTAACCCGCTAATCCGTTTATGCAGAGCATCCACTGTACACGTCCCTGTGAGCTGTTACTATAGAAACCATAACGTATTAGAACGAGTGCATTAATATAAACCTGCGCTTCTGTCAGAGCTGCTGTTATAGAGAATTAATCAACACCTTCTGACCAATCAGAGTGGAGAACTCAGCAGCGCTGTGGTGTAAGTTTGTGTGAATCCTGTTTGCAGGTCTGACTCTGTTACTGCCCTACATACTGACCACGAGGAAGAAGTGGAGAGACTGTAAACTGCGTATCTTCATCGCAGGACAACCGGAACGCATACATCAGGACAAAGAAGAGTATGAACACACACACACACACACAACTCTGTGTTTATTGTGTTAAGTGTTTCTTGAAGACGAATGAATGGAAACGATTCATGTTGTACCTTATATAACATCCTGTGTGTGTGCGTACGTATTCGTGTGTGTGTGCGTGTGTGTATGTATTCGTGTGTGCATGTGTATGTATTCGTGTGTGTGTGTGTGTGTGTGTATGTATTCGTGTGTGTGTGTGTGTGTGTATGTATTCGTGTGTGTGTGTGTGTTTCAGAATCCAGTCTCTGCTGAAAAAATTCAGGATCAGATGCACGGACATCACCGTCATCACAGACCTCCACATCAGGCCCACTTCAGAAAAGTACATCACCTAAAACTCAGTGTGTGTGTGTGTGTGTGTGTGTGTGCATTGTTTTGTTTTATTGAGACTTTTCTACAATAATGAAAAATCACGATTTTCTGGTGTTTTAACACGTGTGTGTGTGTGTGTGTATGTGCGTGTGTGCATATGTACGTGTGTGCATATGTGCGTGTGTGTATGTGTGTGTGTGTGTGCGCGTGTGTGTGTATGCGTGTGTGTGTGTGTGTGTGCGCATATGTGCGTGTGTGTGTGTGTATGCGTGTGTGTGTATGCATGTGTGTGTGTGTAGCTGGAAGCTGTATGAGGACATGATCGCACCGTTCCGGCTGTATGAAGGTTCTAAGGACACGTCACAGACTGAAGCTCTGAGGAAGGAGAACCCCTGGAAGATCGCTGATGCTGAGCTCGACCGCTTTGAGGAGAAGGTGACACACGCACACACACACACGCACACACATACACACACACACACACGTTGATGAATGATGTGACAGCTATGTGAATAATTACGAGTGGCTAGATGGTGTATGGATGAATGAATTAACAGAGAAGTGAATGTGTAAATAAAGGTGTTGGTGGATGAGAGATGAATGGATTAGTGGATAGATGATAAACGGATGGAAGGATGATTGGCTTTATTGATCAGTGGATGAATGAATGAATGAACGTTGTGTCTGTTGTCTCTGTACAGACGAGTCTTCAGGTGCGTCTGAATGAGTTACTGCAGGAGAGCTCCAGAGCAGCTAAACTCATCATAGTGTGAGTAACACACACCTGTCTCACACACACACCTGTCTCATACACACATCTGTCTCACACACACCTGTCTCACACACACACACCTGTCTCACACACACACACAAACACACCTGTCTCATACACACATCTGTCTCACACACACCTGTCTCACACACACACACACCTGTCTCACACACACACACAAACACACCTGTCTCATACACACATCTGTCTCACACACACCAGTCTCATACACACACACACACACACACCTGTCTCATACACACACCTGTCTCACACACACTTGTCTCACACACACACACACATCTGTCTCTCTCTCTCTCACACACACACATACATTTTGCATTATTATTATTATTATTATTATTTACAGTTACACAGACTACAACAACTTTCTCAGTGTCATGTAGAATCCAGACGATGATGCAGTGTGTGTGTGTGTGTGTGTGTGTGTGTGTGTTACAGGAGCTTGCCCATTGCACGTAAAGGCTCTGTATCTGATCACCTGTACATGTCGTGGTTGGAGGCTCTGACTAAAAACCTGCCTCCCACTCTGCTGGTGCGCGGAAACCACAAGAGCGTTCTCACCTTCTACTCATAAAGGCCGTGTTTCAGTTCTGCGCTCACTGCGTCCTCTCACACCGCTGTCTTTACAGCGCATCTAACCCGTAGTGTCTATACCCGTAGTGTCTATACCCCTAGTGTCTATACCCCTAGTGTCTATACCCCTAGTGTCTATGCCCGTAGTGTCTATACCCGTAGTGTCTATACCCGTAGTGTCTATACCCGTAGTGTCTATGCCCGTAGTGTCTATACCCGTAGTGTCTATACCCGTAATGTCTATACCCGTAGTGTCTATACCCGTAGTGTCTATACCCGTAGTGTCTATACCCGTAGTGTCTATACCCGTAATGTCTATACCCGTAGTGTCTATACCTGTAGTGTCTATACCCGTAATGTCTATACCCGTAGTGTCTATACCCGTAATGTCTATACCCATAGTGTCTATACCCATAGTGTCTATACCCGTAGTGTCTATACCCGTAATGTCTATACCCATAGTGTCTATACCCGTAATGTCTATACCCGTAGTGTCTATGCCCGTAATGTCTATACCCGTAGTGTCTATACCCGTAGTGTCTATACCCGTAGTGTCTATGCCCGTAATGTCTATACCCGTAGTGTCTATACCTGTAGTGTCTATACCCGTAATGTCTATACCTGTAGTGTCTATACCCGTAGTGTCTATACCTGTAGTGTCTATACCTGTAGTGTCCATAGCCTCTTGATCACTTTCTCTCATGACACTAAATGTAAATTATTAGCTCATAACATCATTCCTTCCACCTGATAGCCAGGAACGAGGCACAGCCCAGGAACAGCACACTACTGCCCTCTAGAGGAAATGTAGCTCTATAGCGAGATCTTTAATACTGCAGGTGATAATACGAAAGCTGAAAGTAAATTAGGATGAAAAGGATGACGCGATGAAGGATGAATAAATGTATAAAAGCATGTAAGATTTAATTAATTGATACATATATAAAGAAGTAAATCACTGAATGGATGGATGAATAAATAAGGGTTGAAGGAATATGGAATATGATATTGATGGATATTTGCATGTATGAATGTGAAAATTCATGACGGATAATGGATGGACAGATGGACGAAGGATAGACAGATGGACGATGGATGGAAAAGTGGGAGGAAGTGTAATTACAAAGACACTGGGTGGTATTTTAGAGGCTTGTATTTCAGCCCTGTAGGTTTTTGTATATTTTGTCTCTTTATAAAGGCACGTAGTGAAAATACAGCTGGGGGAAATAAATATATACATTTTTATCAAATACAGATCTCTATATTTATAAGAGCTTTGGGTTGCTTTTACTGAATTAATGATTAAATTTCACTCTGGAGATTTTACATATCATAAGTGTATATCCTTGTAATTTACTCAATAAACCATTTAAAAAACATAACTGTACTAAACTTTTTTTTCCAGTATGCTCACCTCATGCAGTGTGAAATATCTAATCCAGGATCTGATCAAATCTTAAATCTATCAGGAAAATCAAGGAAACTCGTCTGATGCCTCTGTTGTCAGAGTAAAGAGTCGAAATGCAGGCACTCGTGTGGACTGTTTGTAGTTAAAAAGCCTTTATTTCAGGGCTGAAAACATGTAAAAACTCACCTGATACACAGCAAGCCTCCGGGCTGGCAGACATTTATAAAAGCAGGAAATGACTAAACAGCCTCAGCTGTGTCGAAATCACTACAAGTGGCCACTAGAGGCGCTCAGAAAATCCTCAACACATATAACACAATAACGTACAAGAAGCGAACGAGCCAGTATCACTAGGTTCAGTTCAGTTTTATTTGTATAGCGCTTTTAACAACGGACATTGTCACACAGCAGCTTTACAGAAATAAATACATTCAGGATATAAATTGTAAATATATGAATGTATCCCTAATGAGAAGCCAGAGGTGACGGTGGTGAGGAAAAACTCCCTGAGATGATATGAGGAAGAAACCTTGAGAGGAACCAGGCTCAAAAGGGAACCCATCCTCATCTGGGTGCAACGGATAGTGCGATTATAAATAAATCCCTTCTGTAACTGTGTACTACATGGACTAATAGTGCAGTTGTGTAACCAGGTGCTTATGAGCAGCTTGTGAATATAAGCATCAGAGTTATTTCTGAATCCATTACAGTTTTAACATGAAGTCTGTTGTGTTGAAGTTATAAACTGTTCACTGATGGAGACTCGAGTGTAAAACTGTTCGTAGCAATTACAGTCCTAAAGCTACCAAAGGAGGAACCATCCTCAGTAATCTCTTGGTGATCTTTAGGCTGTCTGTGTGGACCATCATCATCAGCAGCCAGTGGTTTTCAAATACACAGATAACACACACAAAAGCAGATTACTGTACTTGCACGTGTTTGTTTTCTGTACTTGCAGCGTGTCGGTCACTGTATCTATTGTCTGTATTTCGGATAAATGGGAATATGACTGTGAGGTGAATAATAAGATGCTGCTAAGGGGCAGTAGGACACATAGTTTATGCAACAGAACTAATCGCTATTAATTTGGCTCTTCAGTGGGTTGAAGAAACCTGCTCTCAGAACATTGCAGTGTGCTCAGACTCATATTCAGAGCTAATGAGGTTCACTAGTGGGAGGTCCTCATGGAGGCAAGATAAGTTATATGAAATTCGGCTCATGTGGGTGTGGAGGGCGATGAGGAGGCGGGTGGCATGGTGAGCAGGCTCTGAGACAGAGGAAAGGGAAATGTCCTGCTGAGTAAATCAGAAGTTAAAGGATTAGTTAAAAGGGCTGAAGGGATGGCGCAGTGGACACAGTAGCAGTAGTAGTAGTAGTAGTGTAGTACACTCCAAACCAGCAGGTGGCGGAAACGCACCAAAACCTGGTTACCATTAAAACCATTCAGACCAGAAGAAGAAGAAGAAGCGCGCATGCGCGTTACAGTCTGGAGGCAGAACCCTCACCACTGCGCAGGTTCAGTTTGTGTACACAGCTCTGCTAGTTTAGAGTAAAGTGCTGGCTTTCTGTCGCCATTAATCCTGAAGCAACATGAGTGGATCACTTTAATCAGCATGTTTTCTCTCTCCCTTGTGAAGGCTGTGGTTTATAGCGGTCAGAAACTGACACAGAGAAGATGCTTTTCTTCACGCAGAAACGGTATCTTACTCTTTTCGATTTGCTGTGGTGCTACAGATGATATCTGAGGCCAGAAAACATCTAGATCTAGTGAACAATGCGAATCATTAAGGCTTGATTTGCTGCTAAATACCGACTGTGTGGTTTGCTAGCATAGAAACAGCTGTTTTTATTTAGAGTTGTTCAGCCGGTTTAGAAATGCAGCGCTCTGATTGGCTGTTGAGATGGCGGACGAAGGGGGGGAGCGAAGGGGGCGGGGAGGGGGTCGGACCTGTCGTGTCATTGGTTAAAAAAAAAAGCGCGAGGATGGGGCTGCTTTTGCGCGCGCCCTTTAAATGCGCGCGAGCAGCAGGACATTAGCGCGGGAATCTCGGCGGTGACTCTGTGAGGTGCTTCACCACAGATTTTTTTTATTTTCTCTTATTTTATTCAGTTTTTCTCATTTTGTTCTGTTTTAAGTCTTAGTTGTCGTGTTGTAGGTAAAATGCCGTGCTCAGAAGTGACAGACGCGACCTCAGTGTCCCCTATGAAGAAGAGTAGGACTGAGGAGATGAATGAAAATAGGGGTAGCATCGTGCTAAAGTTCGCTAAACTGTCTGAACACGCCACAGCACCGACCAGAGGCTCTGCTAAAGCCGCCGGATACGACCTGTACAGGTAGGAAAACTAGTAAAATATGCTTATGTGTAAGAAGAATGAAGACCACCGCTTTTATGTTGGTTATATTTAGTAATTTCACTAACATAAAGTCTTCTAGCTCCATAGCGCCATAGTTGGCTGCATAGGGGTTCGATTCCATAAACCTGGGAGTCGATTCTTTAGTTCAAATGCCTGGAATCAGAGAGTCGGTTCTTCACTTACACATTGACTTTATATACATCGTTCTAGAGGTTACTATGGAAACAGACTGAACACTCAGACTTTGCACAAGTAAATTGTTTAATGATGCTTTAAATAACATGATGGTGCTAAAATTTAGCTGCACAAATATCCTCATTATAGAGAAATGTATGTAAGGGTTTATTACATATTCATAAAACATCTGTTTTTTGTGCATAGCTGCTTTATGATTCATTCTCTCCAATAATCTCAAATTAATAATAATATCCCACATTATAAAGGGCTTTACATAAGAGATTAAAAGGTTGGTTACTTTTATTTGGCTTCACCATACAGTATAAACAAGGACATCAATACAACCTAAACAACAACAAAGCAAAAGTACATAAGCAGTATAAACATCTAAAACACACACACACACACACACACACTCCCATATGTACATATATATGCATGCATATCCACACTTGCTCATAAACCCACAGTTATGACTAGTTAATAATCGAATAGCAGTTTGGCACAAGTGACGCCTGATGCACGTTTTTCTTCTCCTGTGGTCGTCTAAAGATAGACAGAGTGAAACATAAGGAAAAGTGAATAAATAATGGGGGGAATCGTTGCTGTAAAGTGTGGTACAGTGTACGTAATGAATGAGTGCTGTATAAATAGCTGAATAATAATAATAATAATAATAATAATAATAATAATAATGATGACTCTGCCCTCTTCCCGCGCTCAGTGCATACAATTACTCCATTGCGCCGATGGACAAAGCCATCGTGAAGACGGACATCCAGATCGCTGTTCCTGCAGGATGCTACGGCCGAGTGGGTACGGACACGTCGCCTCAGAGTGAACATCCCATAATGTTTTAATTCTATACAGCTTTTATTTATACACATCATCACGCAGCAGCTTTACAGAAATCTGAAGAATTATAAATTCATGAACGCACCATAGTCATATTGTGGCTTTTACTTTTATTCCTCAGCTCCTCGCTCAGGTCTGGCAGCGAAGCACTTTATTGATGTTGGAGGTAAGTGACACACACACACTGACACACACACACACACGCACGTCCTGTAGCGCATTACTGAAATACTATAATCGCGCAGTACGGTGCGCTTCAGCTAACAGTGTTCTGCCGATTAGCCGGCGTGGTGGATGAGGACTACAGAGGAAACGTTGGTGTCGTGCTGTTCAACTTCGGCAAGGAGACGTTTGAAGGTGCGGTTTGAAGCCTTGACTAAAAGACCTGCACTTTGTGAATATGTAAATCTGGATTTGGGTAATAAATGGAGTTCTGTTTGCTCTGCAGTGAAGAAAGGAGACCGAGTGGCTCAGCTAGTGTGTGAGCGGATCTGCTATCCTGACCTACAGGAACTTAAGGTAAAGACCATCATATCTCTAAACCTGACGCAGAATCGACGATGTTTTATAATAATGGTCTAAAGAGGCGCAGCATGAGTGCAGCCGAACACGAGCCGTTTGTTTCCATCTTTATCCGCGCCGTGGTCCTGGGCTCTGTCCCAAACCGCAATACTGATGTTCTTAACAGCGTGTGAAAGTGGTCAAGAAGTGTTTAGCTTCCTCAACAAAGCTTCTCCACAACCGACACCTGCCTGAGGCTGCGTCCTAAACCACTTCCTGGACATCTCTCAGATCTCACCTTCGGTCACTGCACGCAGTCTTGAGGTGACCGTGGACAACCAGCTGTCCTTCTCCTCTCACAGTGCTGATCTGACACGCTCCTGGAGATTTCTCCTCTATAACATCAGAAGGATTCGTCCATTTCTCTCCACACAGGCCACTCGGGTGCTCGTTCAGTCGCTTGTCACTTCGAGACTGGACGACTGCGACTCTGCCTCTGAGCTTCATTCGTCCTCTGCACCTGATCCAGAATGCAGCTTCTCAACCTTCCTAAGTTCTCCCACACCACCCCATTGCTGCGCTCCCTCCACTGGCTACCTGTAGCTTCCTGTAAAACGCTGACGTTCGCCTACAAAGCCAAAAACAGACCAGCACCCACTTATCTCAAAGCTCTTATCACCCCTCGCGTGGCACCACACCCCCTCCGGTCCTCTAGCACTGCTCGACTGCTCCCTCCATCTCTCAGGGTACAAGCAAGACCTGCATCGAGACTCTTCTCTGTTCTGGAGCCCAGGTGGTGGAATGAACTTCCCCTGGACGTCCAAACAGCTGAGTCACTGGCTTTAAACAGAGACTTAACACCTACCTCTTCACCAAGCACTTAAATTAGCACTTTAATAAAAAAATAAAAAATAAAAACCGGTATTGTCTGTGTGTTTTACTGTATTATCTCCCTGACAGTTTTTAGATGCTCTTAGTCCATGACCTGGTGCACCAGTATCAGGATGTATGTACTGATGGAGACTTCAGAGTGCTTCTGCACGAGTGCTTCTGCCAAACGCTGTGACTGTAAATGTAGTGTGATGTAAAGCACCACTGTGGAGAGAACTGGACACGCACTGATCCCGCATCAGCTCAGTTTCCTTTCTCCACACGACACACTCCTCTGACAGAACAGGGATGGTTTTCGTGTGTGTGTGTGTGTGTGTGTGTGTATTTACAGCAGATATAAAAAGTTTACACACCCCTGTTAAACTGGCAGGTTTTTGTGATGTAAAAAAGGAAACCAAGATAACTCGTGTCAGAACTTTTTCCACCTTCAGTGTGAAATTACAACATATAAAAAAATTAAGTGGAAAAATGATCAGAAACATTACTGGGGGGAGGAAAGACCACCATCATGCTTCACTGTGAGTATGGTGGTGTTCTGGAATTATGGAATTGGTCTCATCAGACTGTAACACAGTTTGCCCCATGGTTTGGGGTGATTATTGGAGCTTGGCTGTTTCTGTGAGAAAGGGCTTCCGTCTAGCCGCCTACATCATAACCCAGATGTGAAGAGTATGAGAGATTGCTGTCACATGCAGAGAGTAATCGGTACTTGCCAGATGTTCCTGCAGCTACTTTAATGTTGCTGTAGGTCTCTTGGCAGCCTCCCTGGTAAGTTTTTGTCTTGTCCTTTTATAAATTTTGGAGGGACGTCCTGTTCTTGGTGATGTCACTGTGGTGCTCCATGTTCTCCGCTTGTTGATGATGGCCTTCATGGTGTTCCATGGTACATCTAATGTTTTGGAAATTCTTTTATACCCCTCTCCTGATCAGTACAGTGAGAGACTGTACAGGCTTTGAAGCTCTTTGAAGAACATGGCTTCAGCAGGCAGTGAAGAAACTCCTACAGAAACGGCTGGTCTGGATTTGGGGTTAATCAGAGTAATTTCATTGACAGCTGTAAGATGATTAGTTTTGAACATGAGATTGAATGTGATTGGTTCATTCTGAACACAAAAGGGTGTGTATACTTATGCAACCAGGTTCTTGTATCTTTTTTATTTTTGCTTGAAATGTTTCTGGTTGTGAAATTACAACGTATAGAACAATGAGGGTGGAAAAGGTTCTGAGATTTATCTTGGTTTAATGTTTTAATCTCAGAAAGCTGCCATTTTATCAGGGGCGTGACGTTTTATATCCGCTGCACAGAAATGAATCGTTCACACACACGGGTGGATTTAATCGCTTCACATTTAATTGCACAAAACTGTTTTTAAAACGCAGCCTGGTTTAATTAGTGCATTCTGTATCTCAATCTTGCACTAATTATTTGTGTTTAGTGCGCTAAAGATACACTGTACAAATATACCAAAGAGCAGGGTTTTTTTCTCTTCATTTTTCCTAAAGTACTTCCTGATGTATTTTTGCTTGGTTTAATTGGTTAATTAATGTGGTTTAGTTGCCTGGCTACTTTTTGCCACGTATCGTAAGAAGGACAGTGTTTACATTTTATGTATTAATCAGTTCATGTCTTCTTACTGTGTTCTTAGGGTGGTTTTTTTTTTTTTTTTTTTTTTTTTTTTAAAAAGCGCTTTACAAAATGCTCATCACATGATGCTAAAGCTGGTTTTTGGCCAAAGGTCTAATTCACTTGTCCATTTCTCTCTTCCAAACTGATTCCGATGTGTCCCAGTGTGTGGAGTTTTAAAAGATGATGTAAACTGTGAGTTGAGCAGCTCCGCTCCGCTAGTGATTTGTGTGTTTACACTCGTATCGCTGCGAACAGAATGGACTGTGTGTGAAAATACATCACTGTTGGGTAACAAATCTGTTTTTATTTTTGTTCTCAGACTCTGGATGAGACGGAGAGGGGCGCTGGGGGATTCGGCTCCACTGGGAGGAACTGAAACTGCTGCTCTTTTACTTTTTCTTAGTTTAAATAAAACCTTTTTTTTTTTTGTAATAAATTTGTTACAGATGTCGTGTGGTCACTAAATGAGTTTAGTGCCGGTGTTCTGCTTTAGGCCACCAGGTGGTGCTATTATTAGTGCTTTAGCTTAAGAATAACTTCATGCGAAATGTTACTCTTATTCAATTACTGTAATAAATATTATGTTTCTACATCTGAGGGGTTTGATAACTTTTATATTCAGTTCCAGTTTATTTGTATAGCGCTTTTAACAACAGATTATCACAAAGCAGCTTTACAGAAGTATATAAATGTTAAATATGTGAATTTATCCCTAATGAGTGAGTCAGAGGTGACGGTGGTGAGGAAAAACTCCCTGAGATGATATGAGGAAGAAACCTTGAGAGGAACCAGACTCAAAAGGGAACCCATCCTCATCTGGGTGCAACAGATAGTGCGATTATAAATAAATCCCTTCTATAACTGTGTACTACATGGACTAATAGTGCAGTTGTGTAACAGGAAATTCATTACAGTTTTAACAGGAAGTCTGTTGTGTTGAGGTTATAAACTGTTCACTGATGGAGACTCGAGTGTAAAACTGTTTGTAGCAATTACAGTCCTAAAGCTACCAAAGGAGGAACATCCTCAGTAATCTTCATGGTGATCTTTAGGCTGTATGTGTGGACCATCATCTGCAGCAGCCAGTGGTTTTATATAAAGGTTCGAATACTTGAGGATAAAACTTCAAAGGAATATGGTAATCACAAGTGTTGGTCTTGTCGTTAGTGTGTAGAACCCAGATTTGTGTGAAAAGTCTAAACTACACTCGTGACATGAGGGCACTGTTCTATACGGAGTAGTACGGTTTTATTCCTCTTACACTACACCAACTTACCAATGAGCGCTATTTATTTATTTATTTATTTATTTAAAAATTCCATACTTTTTATACATTTACAGCTACATTTGATGTTGTGGAGTGTTGGTGTAACATTAGTTCCTGTAGCTATAAACAGACTTTTCTCTCGCTCTTGAAGTTAAAAAGACCAAAAGCGCAGCTTGTCATGTTACACAGAAAATGTAAAAAAAATTGCGTAAACTCCTCTGTCCTGAAGATGTCAGAAAACTTAAAGCTTTACCTCTGACTGTTACAAAGCGCTGACACTGGAGACTCCTTACAGAAAACTTCACCATATTAACAATCACACGTTTATAAATTCCGTTTATGTGAATGAGCTGTTACTATAGAAACGATAGCGTGTTAGAACGAGCGCAGGAATTATAAATAAACCTGTGATTTGCAGCTGCGCTACTGTCAGAGCTGCTGTTATAGAGAATTAATCAACACCTTCTGACCAATCAGAGGCCAGAACTCATCAGCGCTGTATTTAGAAAGAAATGAGAAATAAAGGAGTGACTCGGGTGCCCTGTTAAAACCAAGACGTTCTTTTATTGTGAATTTACACCTAAACTCCTCACAGATGTGAACACTGAATGATGGTGGCGTCTCGTTGAAGGCACTGACTATGTTGCGAGTGTGTGTTTTCGGCCTGGAAGGCCTCAGTGCAGTAGTCGCTTTCTTTCTATCGCTTCCTCTGAAAGGTGAAATGTACAGTTACACAAAAATCAGAATAAAAAAAGTAGTTGGTCTTTATAATGAGCACCATCGTGAGCCCTTCAGTCCAGGGCACTATACATGTGTTTATAAAAGATCCCCAGGTTAAACGTGGCGTGGTTACAGTAATACACACACGTACTGCGCAGAGTAGCGAAAGGCATTAAGTGGCGTCAGTTCGACAGTCTGCAGTGCATTCATAAATCTAATGTTGACGTGTTATTAGCACCAGTAAATACGATTAAAACACCGAGCTAAGATAGACAGCGCAGAAATGAAAGAAGCAGAGTCCTTTATAACCACAATGGAACCCGAACATAAAATAGCAGTTCAGGTGAAAATAAATAGCACACAGTTTTCCCCTTTAGCCAAAACGTGTTTGCGATTCTGAACAACTCCTTTGAACAAAGCCATCTGAGGCTAATTTACCCTGGTGTTAATCTGGAGGCTTCCTTTACCCTGCATTCACATGTGACAAGTCGCGTGTGGGCGTGGCCTGTCCAGCATTTATTAGTTCCGATAAGAAACGTAACGAATTATATAGAGCGTCTAAAGCTAGCTCGTTAAATACAAATGGCGCACTAATCAGAGTGAAAATCGGTTGTGTGATTTACGTGTTACGTGCTCATCTTACGTTTTTTATTCCGCTTTAGTATCGAATGAGAGCTAATTACAGGTAGGAGTTAATGCTGCAATCCGTTGTACTCAGAATGTTCCAGAAGTTTCCCCCATTTTGGATCTAAACGTGTTTCGGCGCTTCGGCTCAGAAAAGCATGGATTATGACCAGCGCAATAAACATATTAAGAAGAACTACATGAATTATTTCTGCACGATTAGAGAGGAGAAATGATGAAGATAGAGCAACTAATCTTTTTCATCTTCGCTCATAAAAATGATCCGTCACAGTGGTCTTATCGGGTTAGTAAAACTCTAAACATTTCCACGACACAAAACCTACATATCAAATAAAATCGAGTTTTATCAGGTAGAAAGTAACGGAAAGGGAAATCTGTTTACTGTTTGCCGCCGTATTGTTGTGAGTTTAATAACCGTTCCGTTGCACTTTTCCATGTTACAGGACTTTTTTTTTTTTTTTAATGTTCTGAGTTCAATGGATTGCAGGATGAAGGTATGAGTGGGGAACTGAAGAAGCTTCAGACCATAAGATTTGTCCAACGAATCACTTGAGACTTTTGTTTGGAATTGTTTGGATTTGTCGCATCATAGCTACCTAATTCTATTGTGTAGAATTGAGAAAATCTACTGAAGTGCTGCTGTTCCTGAAATCGCAGCTCCGTGTCACGCTCATACGGAGAGGATGAGCGATCACCCGTCACTTTGCTAATGTGAATGTAGGGTTAGTGTGTTAGCTGCATTAGCCTCCAAGCGCCAGAGCAAAACTAAAGAAGCAAACTTCAAACATCAACCATGTATCAGCTACATTTAGGATAAAGAGGACATTGTGGACATTTATGTTCGACTGAAATGTAACTTTAAGATTTTTAAGCTTTGTTACAATTTAAAGTGGTCAAAAATTAGTGATTTAATAAATGATATTTCTGTCCAGTCCCCTGCTTGAACACAATTTATTCAACCATTTTAGCTTCATGACTGTTTCAATGCTGTTTTTATCTGCACTTGTCTACTTCCCCTTGACGTCCCCTCATCTATCCAAGATACGCTGGAGCTGTTAACAACACTAGTTTGCAGGATCACAACTTACCCAGAAAGCATTGCTGCAATCTGAGAAAGATTTCTTTTCAAAATGGTGGCTGAAGATAAAAGGCATTGGGCTTTTATTAGATTTTGTTCCTTGTGCTCGTCCATCTGTACATGACACTGAGGGAGCTGTGCAACTGTGCTCTACTAGCTAATTAGCAAGCCAGCTAGTGTGCACATTTTACTCTGTTAGCTAATTAACATATTGGGTAATTGCTATAAGCACAGACAGTTGGATGGATTGACTAACATCTAATCAGCATGCTACTTACTTAGCAAGGAAGCTAGTCAGCCAGGTTTACTCTACTATCTAGTTAGCATGCCAGCTGGTTAGCAATTTTTGCCTCTGTAGCTAATCACCACCAAATGTGGCAATGAGAGGAGACCCTCTGTTGCCATGCTAGCTAGCTCTTCAGCTTTTTTTCTGCTTGTTTGCTGTGTCTATTCTATTAGCTTATAATCACACTAGAAAGTTAGCAAGCCAGTGTGACAGGTTGTGTAGGAAAGTTCAGCTACGTCATGCTTGCTGCGAGTGCATACTTATTTGATGGGGAAGTGGACAAGGGCACAGTACAAATGCTGAAATTCAGAATGTGTGTTGGATCAGAGAAGACACTTTGACGCTGCAGCTTTCGGTTCTATTGAATGTAGATATGTACTGTTATTACTGTTACGGTTATTTCTGAGAGACGATGTGGAGAGACGATATCTCTGATGTGGAGATCATTCGCTGTAGTAAATAAGAGTCCTCTTTGATCGTTTCTTTGGTATGAAGCTAATGCAAGTCGATCTGTAGTTTAACGTGTAGCGTTTCTCCCAGTTCTCCACTGAGGTAGTCTTTATCGTTCTCGTCCTCTAGTGCCTCCAGCTCCTTCTTATCGTACACAGGAACGCCGCTGATGTGTAAATAATAAACTCCAGGCAGAAGGTGGTGGCGCTTGTTTTTGGACAAGTGCAGGAAGCTCACTCCGTTCCGCTGGTTGAGTTTGAACAGGCCGGCATCGTTCCCGAAGTCAACAGCGTATCGGACGTGGTTTTTGAGCGTGGAGAGAGCTGGCAGGAACTCGATGATGTGATCTTTAGCACTTAGCTCGCCGATGCTCAGGTTAAAACGAATGATGTCATCAACATCCACGCTGGCTGAAGTGATCACTTCCTGATCGACCTAAAAGTAGAAGAGATTAGTGCTGTGTCCTGAACACTGGTGAAAAAATTTTATTCTAACAGTAACGCTCTTCATGAGACCTTCATGATACATCAGATCATACCCCAAGCCCCTCCCAGTACATTACATCATACCCCAAACCCCTCCCAGTACATTACATCATACCCCAAACCCCTCCCTATATGTGTGTTGTGTACCTGTGTGTTGTGTAGCTGTGTGTTGAGTTGTGTACCTGTGAGTTGTGTACCTGTGAGTTGTGTACTTGTGTGTTGTGTACCTGTGAGTTGTGTACCTGTGAGTTGTGTTGTGTACCTGTGAGTTGTGTACCTGTGAGTTGTGTTGTGTACCTGTGAGTTGTGTACCTGTGAGTTGTGTTCCTTGGTTGCGTTGCTGCTGCGGCGTTGCCGGCCTTTCTTCGGATAACCGTTGACCTTACACTCGTAACACGCTTCAGGTGAGAGGGCGTTCTCCTCATCTACTGCAGGTGGAGTACTGCTGCTGAAGCCCACTCCTGATACACAGTGCCTACACACACACGCACACACACACGCACACACACGCACACACACACGCACACACACGCACACACACGCACACACACGCACACACGCACACACACACAATATAATCATACACTTTTTCTTCCTATGTAGCAGCTCCTTCAGTATCTGTACTTTATTCTGCATTGTGCTGTTACAAATCTCCATCAGGAAGAGTGTGTGTGTGTGTGTGTGTGTCTCACCCCTGTCCGGCTCTGTAGTATCCGGGTGGGCACACACACACAAATCCCCCGTCGGTGTTGGAGCAACCGTAGTTGCAGGGGTTCTGCGGAGACGTACACTCGTTCACGTCCTCACACACTCCGCTGGTCTGAGTGAACATGAAGCCGCTGGGACACACACAGCGGAAACTGCCCAGTGTGTTGTGACACGACGCACCGCCACACACCTGCCCGCTCTGACACTCGTTCTCATCTAAACACAAACGTACAGCTCTGAGCGTCACTCTGTGTGTGTGTGTGTGTGTGTGTGTGTGTGTGATTAAAGGAGTCATAGGCGTCTCACCGACACACTGGTTCCACTGGTAGTGCTGCAGGTAGCCGTGAGGACAGCTACACCTGAATCCACCAATCAGATTCTGACAGCCATGATTACATCGATGATCTCCGTCACACTCATCAACATCTACACACACACACACGTGAAGTCACACAAGCTTAAAGCAGTAAGTACAAGTTAAAAAACATGCATGGAAATGTGTGTAGCGCGTGTTTGACCTTCGCAGCGTTGGCCGCCCTGGTCCAGTGAGAATCCTCTCTGGCACTCGCAGCTGAAGCTTCCTGGGCTGTTCTGACACACTCCGTTAGGACCACAAAGACCCGGATCTGACGTACACTCGTTATTATCTACACACACACACACATGGAGGACATTCAGTGTCTAAGCATGTGTGTTTAAAGCTAGATTAACAGCACCCCTGGCCAAAAGTATGTGCACCCCTGACCTTCACACCTATATGAGCTTCTTCCTCAAATTATTGCCACAAAGTCTGAAGCACACAGTTGTATAGAACGTCTCTGTATGCTGTAGCTGTACAGTTTCCCTTCACTGGAACTAAGAGGCCCAAACCTGCTCCAGCATGACGA